>PVJS01060753.1:0-11165 GCA_004027185.1 Glis glis | reverse complement strand
CACACACATGGCTTGAGTGTAGCTCAGACTTAGAATGCTCTGGAATTCAATCCCCAGAACAAAAATAAAATAAGGATATGAAATGTTATGGTTTGGATCTAGAATGTACCCAAAGGCTCATTTGTTGGAAGCCTGGTCCCCAGGGCAGCGAAGGTCAGAGGCGGGGCTTTCAGGCAATGATTGGATGGTGAGGGCTCTGACCCCTCAGTGGATAAGTCATTCAATAGACTAATCTATTGATAGCTGCATGGACTACTGGGAGGTGGGGCCTAGTTGGAGGAAGTAGGTTAATGGGGACGTGCCCTGGAAGGAAGGGTTTATCTTCTCCTTGTCCTCTTCGTCCTCTTTCATTCTCTCTCTCTCTCTCTCTCCTTCCCTTCCTCCCTCTCCCTCTCCTTCTCTCCCTCCCTTCCTCCCTTCCTCCCTTCCTCCCTCTCCTAACTACCACGAGCTGAACAGTTTCCCTTCACCTGAGCCTTCTGCCATAATGCTCTGCCTCGCCTCAACGCCAGAGCAATGGCGCTGACTGACCATGGACTGAGACCTCTGAAACTGTGAGCTAAGATAAACATTTCCTCCTCTACGTTGTTCTTGTACAGCAATGCAAAGCTGACTAACATACTGACAGAGTGGAAGAAAATACTGATTTGGAAATGTTTTAGCCTGGGCATTATAGAAAATGATATTTAAGAAAAGTAGGTTCTTTTCTAAAGAAAAAGAGTTTAAATGGAAAACCTCTCACCAAATTAAAACATAGTCACAGTTTTCAGCTGGGAGCCTTCAGCCAGAGAGAGCTTTCTCCACAAACTTCTAATCTTTAGTTCTGGGCCTCAGGAAATCTTAACCACTTGCTACATCATTGGCTTAGTCACTGAAAATACTTTGAAAAAGGAGAAAGCAGTGGAGTTAGGAGTGGTTCTGTTAACGGGAGATCTACTCCCCACAGGCAGAGAGCTGCACGCCTTTCCCTCTTGGGAGGTAGAAATTAGGTAGGGACTGCCAAACTGGCTACTCCCTTTTTAGTTCAGCTGAACAAATCCTTATGAACTCCACAGATGGGCTGGATGGTGACTGGGAACAGAGGATGTGGACAGATGAGAATATACCCAGGGAGCTTTGGAGCATGCTGAAGGTAGTGCTATGGGGGAGTGGAGGGAGGATAAAGTGGGAGCCAGGGTAGAAGAATGATATTCCTTTTCTCTGTTTTTAGCACTATTCCTGAGTGAGCGGCACTTGGGTTAGGCTGTAGGGTTGGGCATCGCTCTTCTTATAAGACTAGTGAAATGCGATGTTCTTCTTTCCATGCCAGGTTTTGTGTAATAGAGTAATTATATTAATTTATAGAGAAATATACATGAGAGATAAAGAATTTATGCCCTGCAGCTTGACTGACGAGCATCTTCTTACTTGCTAGCTGTGTAACCTCGCATACGTTACTTAACTCTTACATGCCTCAGATTCCTCCCAAGAGACATAATATGATGAGAAACAGAGATGCTATGGTTTGGATCTATAATGTAGTCTCCTGTGTTGAGGCTCGGTCCCCAGGGCAGCCGTGCGCAGAGGCGGGGCTTCAGGGAAGTGATTGGATCGTGGGGCTCTGACCTCAGCAGTGGATTCACCCATTGACAGCTGAGTGGACCACTAGGAGGGGGTGGAAACTATAGGCAGCTGGGATGTCTGGATTGTCACCTTGACTGGATCATGACATTCCTAAGATGATGTGACTTTGGGTGTGTTGATGAGATGACTGCTTTGTATAATGGCAGATGGAAGGGGAAGTCCTACCCTGAATGTAAGCAGCGCGGTTCTGATAGGCGCAGGACCTGGAGAGAAAGAGAAAGCTGCGTGGATGGATGTGTGCTTCTTCCTGAGGAAAATGCGTCTACTCTCACCTGAGATATCAGCCTCTAGCTCTTTGAACTGCACCTTCACCATCATTTCTCCCGAGAGTTTCCTGGCCTTTCCATCTTGGACTGGGACTGAATTAGCGGTCACTCCAATTCTGAGACTCCAGCTCTTGGACCGCTTGACCGGCTGCTGGCTCCTCCAGCTCTCCATGCAGTCGGCCACTTGGGACGACACTGCTGCGGACTGTGAGCTGATTCGATAAATCCCCTTTTACCAGATATGTGTCCTGTGAGTTCACTCTAGTGAACCCTGACTAACACAGCATGGTTGAAGGAAGTAGGTCACTGGGGCATGCCCTGGAAGGGTATTTCTTTTCCTTTCCACCCTTCCCCCCACACTTCCTGGCTGCCTTGAGCCGAGCAGCTTTCTTGCACCATGCCATTCCACCATGATGTCCTGCCTCACCTCAGGCCCAGAGCAAAGGAGCCAGCTAAACAAGGACTGAAACCTCTGAAACCATCAGCCAAAATAGTTTTCCTCCTCTAAGGTGATTTGCTCAGGTATTTATCACAGTGAAGAGAAGCTGACTAACACAAGGAATACTACTAATCCTTGCTTTGTAGCAGTATGGTGAAGATTGAGTTAATACTAGCAGAGTGCTGAGAACAACAGCGGCTTGCAGAGGGGCTCTCAATAAACGTTAGCTCTGGTTATCAGATGTTATCAAGAATGTGCATATGGTGTGGGAATAAGAAGAGATAACCCAGGAAGGTGGAAGTGGTGGTTCTCAGCTCATTGGAGGCTTTAGGTCTAAGATGTTCTTCAGAGTCATGGAAGGAACAGATAAAATTAATAGCAGAAATGGCTTTCACATCCAGAGAGCAAAATCAATTACTGATCAACCTGCTTGTAAAGAAATACTTAAATATTTCTTTGCCATCTACTGGTCACAGCAGGAAAGTATGATGCTTGCCTGTTATCAGTGGTCAATATGTTATAGGAAGTTTCACCAAATCTCACTTGTTTGGGATGGGATGAGTGGTGAGGCAGGAGGCCAAACTTTAATTTTTTTTTTTTTTTGCGGTACTGGGGATTGAACGCAGGGGCGTTCTACCTCCGTGCTACGCCCCTGGCCCTATTTTTTTTTATGCTTTATTTTTGAAACCGGGTCTCACGAAGTTGCGGAGGGCCTCGCTAGGTAGAGAGAGAGAGAGAGAGAGAGAGAGAGAGAGAGAGAGGAGAGAGATCGATCGATTGTGTGCGCGCATGCGCACTGAGGTTGGCCGCGAACCCGGATCCTCCGGTCTCCGCCTCCCAAAGTACTGGGATTACAAGCGTGCACCACCATGCCCGGCTTTAATATTTTTTATTCACTTGAGAGGTAAATATTTAGTTAAAACGCTGATTGTAACTGTGTTTGAAAGCTTGGACAAAGGAGCTGGGCATGGTGGCATAGGCTTTTTATTCCGAGACTTGGGAGGCTGAGACAGGAGAATTGCAAGTTTGAGGCCAGCCTTGGCAGCTTAGCGAGATTGTTTCAAAATAAAAAAATAAAAAGGGCTGGTGATGAAGCTTAGTGGCAGAGTGCCTTTTGGTTCAATCCCTACTATTCCCCCCAAAAAAAGAAAAAAAAATAGTTGGACAAAAGAAGGGCTTATAATTTAATTGAAAAGGCATTTATTGAATGGTACATACATCCATACCAGGAGCTTGCATCCTTATCTTATAGTTTAATCTTATGAAAAATAATTTGAGGTAGATGTTAGTATTTTGGTTTTTTGATGAGGAAATTAAAGTTTAGAGAGGTGGTATGGAAATTTCTAAAATGTGAACTCAGGTTTTCAAAAAAATTTGTTAAAAGTGACACAGATTTAATGAGGTCCTACCATGTGTCATCAGCACATTACTACTTTTATTAATTTTAGTAAATTTTAAAAATGCAGAAAATAATTAAGAAGATAATAATAATCATCCATAATGTCACAATCAGAAATAGCCTCTAAGCTTTGGAATACTTTCATCCAATTTTAATGCACAAATATACATGTCCAGTTTTTAAATGAAAGTGAATTTCTGTCTTCTTTGGTATTTAAAATTTTCCCTTTCAATATGCTATGAGGTCTTTTTATATTATTAATTAGTATCCCCAAACCTGATCTAAATTGCTGGTTTCATCACAAAGATGAAGTCTTTATTCTACAGATTTATGTTTCTAATTTTCCCCTGTTTTAAACAATGATGCCGTAAACATCTTTGTACATAATTCTTTGTGCATATATCTAATTATTCCCTTAGAATAGATTTCCAAAAGAATAATTACTATATAAGGGGTTGCTCCTGTTATCTATTGCTCCTGTTATCTAAAACTTCACAACATAAAACAGCCACCATTTTATTTTGCTGGTTGATGCTGGGATCTAGGAATCCAGAAAGG
Organism: Glis glis; assembly: GCA_004027185.1. Taxonomy (NCBI): domain Eukaryota; kingdom Metazoa; phylum Chordata; class Mammalia; order Rodentia; family Gliridae; genus Glis; species Glis glis. Next base: position 6,880 of record PVJS01060753.1, on the reverse strand, counting down.
ACGGTGGGGAGGGCTGCTCTCTGCGCATGATGCTGGGGCCTGGGCTGGGATGACTCCAAGTCTGGGCTTAGCTAGGACTGTTGAATGCTGTTTCTGTAGGTGGCCTCTCCAGCCTGGTGACCTCAGTGTAATTGCACTTCTCATGTGGTAGCTCAGCGATTCAAGTAAGCATTCCAGTGACACAAGGCAGAGGTGCACAGCTTTACAAAGTAGGCTTCGAGGTCACATGGTGTCCCTTTTGCCATAATCTATTGGTTGGAGAGTCACAATTCCACCTCAATTCCAAAACAGAGGGACACAGAACCCTACCACTTGATGGAAGAAGTATCAAAGGATTTATAGCCTCTTTTAAAACTACCAGAGGTGATATGAACCACTTTTAGGATTTTGGTATACATTATCAAGTTGCCTCCCCCACCCCTCACAGTGTATAAATCCACACTTTTTCCAGTAGTGTTTCTTAGTACACTTTTGCCCATACTGGTCATCATAACTTTGAAAGATATTTGTCAATCTGTTACATAAAAGATATCATGACATTCTGATTTTCAATTTTTGAGTACTGTGAGATTTTACACGTATCTTTGGTCACTTGTAAAAAATTTATGTGAATTTTCTATTTTTGCTTACTTTTCTATTCAAAAAATAATCTTTTTTTCTCATTAAAAATGGTAGGTATTATTTATATATTAAGACTGAATCAGGGAGTTTTGACTCTAAATTGAGTTATTTTACCAACCACTACCCCTTAGCAACTCTCATCAATAAACATTTTTAGTTCTATGTTTAAGACACTGTTCACTTGGAACCCTGACTCTGTCTCTTCTACGTTATGTGACTCATACAATTTAATTAAGCCTTCTATACCTTGTTTTCCTCCTCTGTAATACTGGATAATAATATTGGTTACTGTGAGGACTCAGTAATGTCCAAGAAAATACTTAGAAAAAGGCTTATTATATGCCAAGTGTTCAATAAATGTTAGTGGTTATCCTTAATATTATTTCTGTCACCATACCTGGATACTTTGAGTATTTTAGCAATTATGTACTTCTTTGTATTGCCTAATTTGTAACTGTATAACTATGGGCCTGCTAGTCATGCCAAAGCCATTTGTCTTTTGTTGAACTTAAGAGTAGTGGCTGCTCTGAGAAAGATTTCATCTTTTGCTTATTGTTTTAGACTTGGTTCTCAAGTTACCCAAAGGAGGTAAGTCACTTACAATGCAGGGTGGGCTCTGGAATGGGGCTGTGGGGGAACTTAGTTAATGGATACGGCATTCGCAATAATTTCCACTTTCGATTGTCATGCTGGTGTAATGAGAAAGAGTAAGGAAAAGAACTCATTTCTTTATAAAACTCCTGAGACAAAACTAAATTTGATGGTGTTTTGTTTGCTTCTTTCCTTTGTCTTTCTATTCAACTAGACTAATGGAGCACAGAATTGAGTATCATAGAGCACATTGTAGAGGAGCAATAATGGAAGAAAAACAAAACCCTTTTCTTTGTCAGGGTAAGTCCCAAAGGCTTGCGTTGCTTCCACTCAGGAGAGGCTCCTGAAACAAGAAGTCAAAGGCCTGGGTCTGAAGTGAACCCAGGCAGGTCTCAGCCCCAGGCTGTCATTACACTAAGTGTGCCCCTCTTTCCCACCCGGCACAGCCTCCTTGTGCTCATTCCTTTCAGATCCTCACGGGGGTGCTAGAGTGCCATGCACTGATATATGGGGCCCAGGTGAGGCCTGGCTGGCTCCACCCCACACCCCCTGGGGCAGGGAACATTTGTTGTCTCCAAAGAAGGCTTCTCTGGCTTCAGCCCAGCTGTCCCTGAGTGATAGCCGCCATTGCTTATATTCTGGTGAGGAGCCACCTTGGGTCTCCGCCTCCGTGCCTCTGATTGCCCTGTGAAATATGAGTTGAAGGGAGCTTGTGTGACAAATGCCTGCCTCACCGAGCCCCTATTCAGGCGTCCGGTGTCAGCACTTGTCACAGACAGCCGTTTTGGCCACACCAGCCAGACAGTGACAGATTCCGCCTCCTGCTTGGCCTGTCAGGGGAGTCTCCTCCTCAGGCCAGGGCTTGTCACAGGAAGGCCTAGCCAAGTCCTGCCAGGGCGTGTGGGCTGCACCTGTGCCTCCAAATGTCAGCGGGCCCGAGAGCCAGCCACTCCATCACCCTGCTTGTCAAGGTCAGCGGGCTCAGACGGGGGAGGGGAGTCCAGACCTGCTTCTCCTGTCCTCTGCCCTGCCGCAGAAGACAACGTGCAGAGCCAAGACTGAGACTTGTCAAAGAAAGCACTTGAGGAGGTCTTGAGTACAGTGCTTCCCTGGAAGTGATCCGTCCAGACAAATTGACTTCTCTGAGATGTCTTCTCTAACTTCTCTCTAGTGTGAGCTTTTGGTCTTGGTTGAAGGTGAAATGAAGGAGAACAAAAGCAGTTATGTGTGGCAAGACAGGAACGGCTCACATCAGCGGCCACTTCTGAGATTCTGCCAGGGTTAGCCATGTGGTGATCATAGAGATGATTTATAGATCAGAAGTTGCAACCTGACGGCCCATGGGCTGAATTTGGCACAAAAGATTTTTATTTGGCCTATGATGTGTGTTTGTTTTTAATGGAAGTTGATGCTAATATTTAGAATTCAGAAAATCTCACAGATGATTTCCGGTTTCTCTTTAAAAGCTAAAAGCCCTAGCAGCACTGGGCTTGCACTCTTGCATGGAGAAAATTGGGACCAACCAAGTTGTTGTCTCTGCTCACCTTTAGAGAGGGGCACAAATGCTCTAGTTTGCCACGAGAGTGAACCTGGCTGCTCTCTATTGTTATGCCCAACCTGCTTCTCTTATATCCAGTGCATGGATAATCCCTGTAGATATTTGAGTCGTTAATCCCCGGCACAAACACTGCACTTCATTTCCGTACTCAGTCTTGAGTGAACTTATTAGTAAGTCTCCTCCCGCTTTGCCCCGCCACTGGGGTGACATGTGAAAGACATTGCTCCAACTTCCACGATTTAAATGTAATTAATAACAGGGAAGAAGAAAAATGGTGGATTTACTGATATGTGAAGAGCAGTTAACTATTGCTAACCTTTAGCTTTTGACTTTAGACATTACCATAAAAGATAAGCTGCATGACAAATTTTGGTGTTGCTACCGAAAGGGGAAGAGAACACATTAGTTGAGGACTTGTTTCATTTGAAGTCCTTAAAAAATCCTGCTAAGTTAGTGATATGGTCTTCTTCCCATGGATAAGGAAAGGGACCTTGCAGTTAAGAATACTTCTCATTTTTTAAAGCTAGAAATTAAAGAACCAAGGCTCAGTTCATATCTACGCCAATGTCATTGCTGTTCTTTATGACAAACTGTCCCATTTGGTAGAATTCTCTGTCTCTAGGCTAAACTTCAGGTTTTGTTGAAGAGGCAAAGTGTAGCTGCATTTGAATTGTAGAAGTATGTGTTTAAAAGTCTTATAATAAAAACAAGAAGAAGCTTTATAATGGTGATTTTTTCCTTAAAATTTTAGCCCACATGATTTGCAGATCAGAGGTGCTTTATTAATCTCAAAAATGAAAGTAATAAGAGCACACTTTTATGGAGCACTTACTATGTGTTTATATATAGTACCTCATTTAACCCTCTCAACAACCATATGAGGTAGGTGTAATTATTGTGTGTGTGTGTGTGTGTGTGTGTGTGTGTGTGTGTGGTACTGGGGATTGAACCCAGGGGTATTCTACCTCTGAACCACACCCGCCCTTTTATTTTTTGTTTTGAAACAGAGTCTTGCTAGGTTGCCGAGGGTCTTGCTAAGGTTGTGAGTTTGGTCTTGAGTTGCTGAGGTTGGTCTTGAACCTGTGATCCTCCTGTCTTAGCCTCTCAAGTACTAGAATTACAGGCTATGATGGTTAAATATAGAATATCCCCTGAAAGAGCTCATGTGTTGATGTTCAGAGCTGATATAACTGAATAATGAGGGTTATAATCTCACCAGTAGAAAATCCATTGTACTACTTAATCAAGTAGTAACGTAGGCAGGTGGGGTGTGGCTGTAAGAGGTGGGTCACTGGGAGTGTGGCCTTAGAGACTGTGCATGTGTCCTTACACTCCCTTCACTAGCTCTTTTTGCTTCTGGCCTCCATGCTGTGAGAGCAGAGGACTTGCTCTCCCTCTTTCTGCTTCCCACCACCATGCCCTGTGTCTCGCTGATATAACCTGGTCCTATGGACTGAATCCCTGAAATCTCCAGAAATGTGAGCAAATAAATCTTCCTCTAAGTTGTTGTGGTCCTGTGTTTTGAATTACAGCAATGAGAATATTGACTGAATCACAGGCTTATTATGCCTATTTTATAGAGAAGGAAACTGAGGCGCAGAGATATAATGCTGAGAGACTGGAATAAACTGTTTGACAGGCAAACCATTAGGTGGGTTAGGATCAGAACTGTCAAGGCAGATTAGCCTTTTAACTTTCTTACTCTTGATGGACCTTGATGACTGTTAGCCAAGATGTTGAATGTGCTGTAACCACGGTCATTCTACAATGTATACATAGCTCTGCCAGTCAGCTTTCTGCTGTTGTCCAGGAGTAATACTGGGAAAAAACCCTTGGGAATTTATTTGCTCAAATACAAACCTCAAAAATACTCCTATAGATAAGTTTAGGAAGATCATTAGTAATTACAATAGCTGTGAATAAATTGTTTTGAGGTGATAGTTAAATTATATTTATAGAAATTATCTGAATTTTTAAATATTGTGAATGTTATTGATTATGAGAGGAAAAAACATTTTAGATGGCCTGACTCAACCATTTTAGGTTTGCTGTTTGAAGTCTGTATAGATTAGATTAAACATTTGAAGTATGTGAATGGAATGCATTTGAGATGTGGGAAAGTGATTAAATTAGCCCCCTTTTGTTAGCAGCTTTGCCTTTCATGGTTTCAGTTACTCATGGTTAAACATGGTCTGAAGATAGTAAATGGAAAATTCCAGACATAATTCATGAGTTTTAAATTGCGTGCCATCCTGCTCTGTCCTTCCCAGCACATGAATCATTTCTTTGTCCAATGTATCCAAGCTGTATATACTATCCATCCATTAGTCACTTAGTAGCCTTCTTGGGTTATTAGGTCCACTGTAGTGGTATCATAGTTCTTGTATTCAGGTGCTATAGTTAGATATAAAATGTCCACTAAAGAGCTCATTTATTAATGTTTGGAGCTGATGTAATTGAGTCACGAGGGTTGTAATCTCAGAAGCAGATAAATTCATTGTAATGGATTTACCTGGGTGGTACCTGGTAGGCCAGTAGGGTGTGGCTGAAGGTGGGTAACTGGGGGTGCGGCCTTGGGGATTATATAAATGGTTCCCCCTCTCCCTCTTCTCTCACTCGCTTCCGGCCTCCATGATATGAGCACTGTCCATGTGTTCTTCCTCTCTGTTTCCTGTTGCCTTGCCCTGAGATCTGCAGGCCCTGGCCTCACATGAACTAAACCCGAAACTGTAAGAAAACAAATCTTTCCTCTAAGTTACATAGTCAATTTTTTAGATTGTAGCTGCAAGAATACTGACTGGAACACATAATGGTACCAGGAGTGGGGTTGCTGCTATATCTAAGTCTGACCATGTGGATTGTGACTCTTTTGAACTAATTTGTGAGACGAATGTGGAAGGCCCAGAGTGTGGCTAGAAAGGCAGATGGTAGAGGCTGTGCTCAGGAGATTTGAGGGGCAAAGATGACTCCATCGGGAAATGGAGTAGAGGTCACGTGTGTTACACTTTGGCAAAGAACTTATCCATATTTTGCCTGTGTCCTGAAACTTTGTGTGAGGCCAAATTTAAAGATGATGGGCTAATTAAATTGGCAGAGGAAATCTCAAAACAGCAAAATATCAAAACTGCATTATGGATATTGATGTCTGCATTCAGCAAATTGTACACCAAATTTCGGGAGCAGACAGTAAAGCAGAGAGAATTTATAGATCTGCAGTTTGGCTGGAAAGGCATGCATAAAGCTGTGGCCCAGAGAGATGATGTCATGGAAGGAAGTAAGATGGCTGAAAGGAAGGAGGAAGCAGTGGCCATAATGGAGGCGGGTCCAACAATGCCCAGGATGGAGGCAGCAGATGGAGTTGAGGCCAGGGGTGGCCCAGATGGACTTGGGGCCAGCGGCTGCCTGGATGGAGTGGGCCCAGGGGCTGTGGTTCAAAAGGCCCCAGCAGCAATGATTAAGGAAGGCATGACTACATTTTCTGTTGGTGGCCCATCTCAGAGCCCACATAATGCTGGCTTTGCTAGAAAAAGGGGGCCATGGAGGCTTCCCCCCAGATTTCAAAGGAAGGCCTGGGAAGCCAGGCAACATGTGGCAGGGTTGGAATCCCTGAAAGCAGGACCAAAGGGGGCACTTTGTGAAGTTGTGAGGGTGAAGCCAAGGTTGTAAGAAAAAATCCAAGATTTAGAAATGCCAGAAACATGGAATGACCACAAGGAAAGGCTGCAAGCCATGGAGCCAGGCTGGAAGAGGCAGTAAACTTCCCATTGCAATCAGCCAGGCCACAGGGGATGGGCTGCCAAGGCCCCTTGGACATCATGTCTTACCACCATGTGCCCTGGATGCCAGAAGTGGAGCTGCAAGATTAAATCCTTGTCCTGCCAGATTTTGTTACTGTTTTTGTCCCATCCCTTCTTTCTATGGCCCTATTCCTCCCTTTGGGAATGCAAATGTTTACTCCTTCCCTTTGTGTATTGGATGTATGTAACTTGCTTTTTATTTTGTTTTGTTTTTTTTTTCATGTTTTTATTGGTGCATTGTAGTCTCACATCACAATGAGTATCAGTTTGGTGTTAACATACATGCACACAGCTCTTGGTGTCCCTCCCCCCC
>PVJS01060752.1:0-11165 GCA_004027185.1 Glis glis | reverse complement strand
GGACTGGACTTGGTCCAGAGGCCGCAGAATCGCCCATGGCTTCCTGATGGACGCACCTGATGCTTTTAAGAACAACAAGATTCAAGAAAGAAGTGTTTTGAAACTATAGAAGAAGATTTTAAAACAACGCTGCTGTCCTAAACAAATCCTGTTTAAAGGAATTTTAAAGAGATACATTTTACTATATCAACATACATGTATTTGCCTAAACACTCTGTATCTTTGTAATGACAAAACTTCTCCCCTTTAAGGTGAAGCCTCCTATCAAGCATAGACTGTGTTCAATTTTTTTTTTTTAGGTCTGATAATGAATTTGTGGACTCTATCTTTGGTATATCTTTTATTAAGCTGCACTGTTTTGTTTAGTCAAGGTAAATAAGTAAGTATGTATTTGAATAACTTGGAGTGTCCTGAGTGTTGTGGTTGACGCATCGTGGTCTTTCTACACTAATGAAGTGCAAATAAAATTTTGTATTTATGAAAAAAAAATTGTCTATTTAAGTGATCAATGTACTAAACACTTATGCATGGCAGATCCTATAGACCGTGGAGGTACAAAGGTAACTCAGAGACTTGCACAACACAGGAAGGAGTAACACTCCATCCCCAGGAGTGGAGACTTGAAAGGGACAAAAAAGTCTCTTGTCCACATGCTGAAACTGTAATACTAACAAAAGTCTTGATTATGATAGATAGGTAGATAGATAGGCAGATAGATGGAGAGAGAGAGATAGGTAGATAGAAGATAGATGATTGATGATAGCTAGCTAGCTAGATAGATAGATAGATTGATTGATAGATAGATGATAGATAATAGATATATTGAGTGAGTGATGGCCATTTGATACATAAATGTATGATACATTGTTGTTTGTCTTTGTAAATGTTTCAATAATGACCCTTCCTTCCTGTTAAAAAATGATTTTTTAAATATATATTTTACTTTGAGCCTTACGTCATTTTCAAGTATTGTAGCATTCCTAAGATAAGAGCCCTTGAAAACACCCTTCATTTCCTCCCCTTTCTTGACTGGATATGGTAAAGAGAAGGAAATGGAGACAGATGGGGAATGGAGACAGGGAAGTGTTGGGGTACTGGGCAGACATGGAAAGTTTCTGTCTTCTGCCTTGGGTAGAAGAACTCTTTTCTGAAAGTTACTTGCAGATGAAAGCGGTATTCCTCATCCATATCAGACGTGTCTGGAAATAAATGTTGTCTCCTGTGGCAAGGACTAACAGACTTGTTGAAATTACTCAGCAGAGCACTGAGCTCCATCTTCAGTATACGGGTATCTGAATTTACAAATACAATTGTAGGTCTCAGTGATATAGCAGTCCTCTCTGCTGCCATTTCACTTTGAAAACATCAGCCAGCATTTTAGTTCAGGTGTACAGGTTCCTCCTCCCGGCTTGATGAACCCATCCAGTGTTTTTTCTCTTTCCATCCCTCCTGCTGCTTAGGTACCAGCAAATCATGACAGTATATGGATGCCTCGCTTCTGAAACTACTGAACTGGGGCCCCAGATCTTTAACTTTCAAAGCTCTGGCTGAGCTTACAGAATTGTCATTGTATGTTAAAGAAAACTTCCAGGAAAAGTGTTCCCTGGAGGATTCCTGTAAAATACTGTACTTAGTTCTACTTAAAGAGAAGGTAACCCAAGCAAAAATAACAGACCATTAGAAGAAGAAAGTGGATTCTAGAAATTGCAGCAGAGGAAAGCCGTTCAGACTGTAAACTCTGCTATGTTAGTAAGTTTTGTGGAAAAACATGACTGAGTTGATAAAAAAACTGAGTTTCAAAAACAGGTGGAATTAGCCTATGTGTAGCCTGATGCTTGCCCAATTAGGAGAGGCTTTCTTTAAGAACAATCTTATGAAAGTATAAATACAAAGAATCAATGTATATTGATCTATAATAAGAAACTCAAAATTTTTTAAGTTGACCAAAAAGATAACATATACCATAAATAAATAGGGTGCTATGGATAAGTGTCCCCCAAAAGATAACATATACCATAAATAAATAGGGTGCTATGGATAAGTGTCCCCCAAGACCCATGTGTTAAAAGCTTTTTGCTCTTGGGAGCACCCTTTGGTGGTCTTCAGAGCTGGTAGAACCTTTAGGAGGCGGAGCCTAGAGGAAGGAAGTTAGATCATTGAGGGTATGACCTTGAGGGCGATATTGGGACCCAGCCCTCTTCTTCCTCCCTCTTTGCTTCCTGGCTGCCAAGAGGTGAGAAAGTTCTCCCTCACACCCAAATTTAATCCATCATCAAATCCTATTAGACCTGTTAATTAATCACCTCCCCAATTCATCCATGGCTCTTCTTATAAACTCAGTCTATAATGAAAACTATAGTACTGTAGTAGCCTAAGGATCTTCCTGCAACCAGTCTTTCTGTTTTAGCCTGATTTTTCCACAGAAAAAAAACCAATGGGGAGAAGATAGATAGAGGGATGGATAGATAGATAGATAATTAATAGATATATCCTTATTCATTTATATTTACATAAAAATGACTTATTATAAGGGATTGGCTCACATGATTATGGAGATTAAGAAGTCTAATATCTGTGGTTGGCAAGCTAGAAGCCCAGAAGAATCAGGGGATAGTTCCAATCTGAGTCAGAGGCCTGGGAATCAGGACAGCAGATGGTCTAAGTTCTAGTGGGAGTACAGGAGATGACTAAAGATATGAGACAACAACAGTATAGTACTATTGCTCATAGTTTCACTAATTATTTAAGTTGTGTAAGGTATGTGACCACAATCTTGTTTTGTAATTTGTCTCTATCTTCAAAGACAGTGGTTTCCAATTGAAGATACGAGTTAGATTTACCCATAGAGTTTTATAAAAATGCAGATGTCTGTATTTTTATATACCCCTTATAAAATATATTTACTTCCATCATATTCTAGATATATTATTCCATCATATTCTAGATATATTATTTGTCTTAGAATGTATTAGAATACATTCTAAGACAAATTAGAATGTCTTAGAAAGAATGTATTAGAGTCATTCTTTATAAAAATTATGCTCATCCATTTTTATAAATCAGGTGGATTATTCCCTGACTTTTTGAAAGCAGGAGCAATAAGTTATCTCTAACAAGTTTGTCTAAAATTTTTTTTACAGAGAGGCTGGGGGCGTAGCCCAGTGGGAAAGCACTTGCTTAGTGTGCATGAGAGGTTCTAGATTCAATGCCCAGCACAAGCAAAATAAATTATTTTTGGAACTACTTTATTTTGTCTTACATGTCATAGAAAATACCATTTTTGTTATTATCGTGAACCCTCATCATTATAGATTGTTATCAACTCTCATTATTAGTCCTTTTATATTTAAAACATTTTAGTAAAAATAAATTAATAATAGCTATTTGGTATCTATAATCTACAAATAGTCTTTGTTTTACCCTTCTGTTTGTCTGACAACTCTTCTATAAGCTATCAATGTTTTTGCCTTTAGCAAAAAAGAAAAAAGAAAAAGAAAAAGCCTTTGTTGCAGTCAGCATTCTTGCAGCTATAATCTAAAAGACTGACCATGTAACTTACAGGAAAGAAGATTTATTTTCTTATGGTTTTAGATTCAGTCCATGTGAGGCCAGGGACCATGGATCTCAGGGCATGGTGACAGGAAGCAGAGAGAGGGAGAGCACATGGGCTGTGGTCCTCACATCATGGAGACTGGAAACAAGAGAGAGCCAGGCGTGGTGGCGCACGTTTGTAATCCCAGTACTTGGGAGGCTGAGACAGGAGGATCCGGGTTCACGGCCAGCCTTAGCTACTTAGTGAGGCCCTCTGCAACTTCATGAGACCCGGTTTCAAAATAAAGTATAAAAAATAGGGCTGGGGGTATAGCTCGGAGGTAAAATGTCCCTGGGTTCAATCCCCGGTACCGCAAATAAAAATAAAGAAACAAGAGAGATCAAGCCAGGGGAGGAGGAACCATATATAATCTCCAAGGCCACACCCCCAAGGATCCATCCCCTCCAGCTACACCTTACCAGCCCAGGCCACACCCCAGATAAATCTATTACAATGGATTTATCCAATGGTGGGATTACAACCCTCATGACTCAATTACATCACCTCCAAGCATTAATAAATGAGCTCTTTAGGGGACATTTCATATTCAACGATAACAGCCTTTGACATGGAGATGGAAAGTCCTTTCCTAGGTGTCAAAACAGTGTGAGAAAAGACTGTGCCAGGTACTTACACAACTGATAATTGAAAGAATGGACTCTTGGAGAAGGTTTCTGATGATATCACTCACACAACTTTCAGACTGGGTTGAGTCAAAAATAAAACAGCTTCCTAAGATTCTATTCCAAAATCAAAGGAAACTTACGATTTAATCGATTATGTGAGCCGGGCGTGGTGGCGCACGCTTGTAATCCCAGTACTTGGAAGACTGAGACAGGAGGATTGCAGGTTCGAAGCCAGCCTCGGCAACTTAGCGAGGCCCTCCATAACTTAGTGAGACCCTGTTTCCAAATAAGAAATAAAATGGGGCTGGGGGTATAACTTGGAGGTAGAATGCCTCTGGGTTCAATCTCCAGTACAAAAAAAAAAATAGATTCTGCTTTTTGTATCCAAAATGGAACATATTAAAATAATATCTGACTTCCATTTCTCTATCCAGAAGTTCTTGCCACCTGATTTTTCATGTTATATCAGTTATTTATATAGTTTCAGTCGGAATCTGTCCTTATTTCCACCAAGATATAATTGAAAAATTAGATTATGCACCAAGGCTCTATCTGCAGTGTTAGAGTGAAGAACAGTGCTCAGTTAATCAGATGTGACCGTGACTTTTATGAAATCAGGATTGACTTCACCTGTGAAGTTGATGGCTACAAAGTCCTCCGAGGGAAACTGCCCCGGTATCTGGAAATAGAGTCAAAGCCTTGCTGGTGGTAAGAAAGGTCACTTCCTGGCAGGTTGAGAAAACTACAGAAAAAGTTCATCTGAATGTACATGTACTACAGGTAAAATCTATTACAGAGGATTTTTTTCCTGCCTTCAAGATTGCAAATAATAGAGGCTTTTAAAATTAGAATCCCAGCCAGGCGTGGTGGCGCACCCTTGTAATCCCAGTCCTTGGGAGTCTGAGACCGGAGGATCCGGGTTCACGGCCAGCCTCAGCTACTTAGTGAGGTCCTCCGCAACTTCGTGAGACCCTGTTTCAAAATAAAGAATAAAAAACAGGGTTGGGGGTGGAGCTCAGGGGTAGAATGCCCCTGGGTTCCATCCGCAGTACCGCAAAAATAAAATAAAATAAAACAAAATAAAATAAAATAAAACAAGAATCCCATCTGAGATTCCTCAGGACAACTTCCACACAGAAGTTAATCTTGTGACTATTTAATGGCTCTGGATTTTATTCTTGCCAATATTCAGGCCAAAATCTAATGAGGCCATTCTTATCTTGTGACCAGAAATATATTTTATTTTATTTTTTAGCTTACTAAGATCATAATGGTGAAAAAACTATGGAAGACTTTGAAATGGGGAAAAGAGACTACTATATATCTTGTCAATGAACACCATAGCTTCTGGGAATTAACCAGTCACACGGGAGTGTGCACCTTATTTTGTCTTTGACTAGGCTATTTTTCAAATCTGCAGAAATAGATGTTAACTTGTTAAAAAAAACTATAAGATGGCAAATAATTTGTCTATAAATATGCAAACTGTCTACTGAAATGCATTTGACCGATGCTAGATCATCACTTAAAAGGAAGGGAACAGTAAACACTATGTCCCTAAATGCCCCCTTTCTGTTCCCAAAAACCTAGCCAAATTAAGGGAACAACAAGAGCAAAACTGGGCTGGAAAGTTCAGATAATATATTTTTGGGGGGATGGGACAGTATGGGGGATTGAACCCAGGGGCATTCTAACACTGATCTATACCCCAAGCCCTATTTTATTTCTTATTTTGAAACCATGTCTCACTAAGTTATCATGCACTAGCCTCAAATCTGCAATCCTCCAGTCTCAGCCTCCCAAGTCCTGGGATTACAGGCATGCACCAACATGCCTGGCTCCAGACATGTATTATCTCAAAGGCTACTACTGGCTTTCTCTTATGACCACTGGAAACTCGGGCAAGTTAGTGTAATCTATTGCATGTACGCCAAGACCGTTGCTCCTTGGGACACTGGTCACACAGGAGAACTAAGTGAGCTGGTGCTGATGACGTCACTGCTTCTGCAGCCTGACATATAGAACCCCACCCTGAATGGGGACAGGTGGGGAGCTGAGGGCACTGTGGTGAGGATACATGACGCTCATCCAGCCGGTCACCACTGGACAAAGCACCATGAAGGAGGGTGGCCCTGCTTGACAAAGCTCACTAGGACAGAAGTGCTGTCAGCCTGCCTCCACTGAACTCTTTGGAGTAGCCGCCAATCTCTTTTAAGCACCTCCAATCAATTATATGTCTCCAGGCTGTCCCCAGGCACTTTCTTTGACCTGTCTGTAACCTACCCCACTGCCCTAGTACAAATGAACTGTAGCCATGACAAGTGCATATTGACCAATTTTTCCAGCTTTGTGTTCATTTGTAAATTTATTTCAGTATTTATTTCTCACCCAACTGTACATGTGAGGCACCTTGAATTTTCTTTGAAACAGTTGTGTTCCCTCATTTGTTAATGAGTTAACTTTGACACAGTAATGTTCTATTATATGAGAATTATGATTTTACTATTTAGTTAAAAAATGATCTCTTAACATTTCCTACTTAATAAAGCAGATTCAGTCAGTTTTGGGAAACTGAAGACAGTAAACAATCTATTGTTAGAAGCAGCATAGCTAGAAAGAAAACATTCACGTTAAGAAAGCTAACTTCATGATAGCCTCATGATTCTGGAATTACTTATTATTTTCACTATTTATATGATTGTGTCAGGTTTTCATAATTCTGAGAACTCATCATCATAACTTGAGTACAGGGAAGGCTCTCAAATTTATATGATAGTAAGAACACAGATTTAAATAAAACCTACTAAGACTTCAGAATTTGAGGAAAGAAAATGTTTTCTAAGTGGTTAATGAAAATTACAGTGGTAGCCAGTCATGGTGGCGCACACTTGTTATCCCAGTACTTGGGAGGCTGAGACAAGAGTATCCGGGTTCGCGACCAGCCTCAGCTACTAAGGCCCTCCACAAATTAGTGAGACCCTGTTTCAAAATAAAGAATAAAAAATAGGGCTGGGGATGTAGCTTGGAGGTAGAACGCCCCTGGGTTCAATCTCCAGTACCACCAAAAAAAAAAAAAAAAGAAAATTACAGTGGTAAACATGCTTATTGATAGAAAATGGATATTAGACAGAATAAAAGGTTCATGCTTCAAACTGAAGCCATAAAAGCACATCTCAGCTACAAAAGTTCATGAAAACATAAGTCTTTTCTGGGCATAAATCTAAACGTTATCCTCTTGGTCTAGAAGAAGAGAAGACAAAGTATACTAATAGTCCTAGAGGTTATCAGTGATTCCGAGGACAGCATGCGCCATAGTGTAGAAGCAATAAAGAGTCTAATAGGGAGTTTGAGCCCATATAGTGGGGGGTCCTTTGAGATCAAAGGACAACTGGACTCAATTTCACAACTTCCAAAGTCTTGATATAGGTCATTTAGGATCAGAGGCCGAAAATGCTAGTAGCAAAAATTTGCACATACACATTTTTATTTAACTGCGACTGATGAAAAGGACATGCTTGACTTCCAACATTGTAGCCACCCATACTGACCTATCTTTGCTATTTACTAATGCATTGGTATAAATACACCGGATAAATGGGCCACTATTTTATTAACCACTGTCTCATCTGTCTGTACCCTCTATACTGACTGTCTGAATGAAGCATAATCACTGCTTATGGGCACAGGTGGGGTTAGGGTAACAAGGGGAATGGATATTTTTGTTAATGCCCAGAAAGAGATGACAAACAGAGCCGAAATGTAGAAGAGCAAGTACTTTTGATTTTTATTTGTTGATTGATTGATTGATTGATTGATTTTGGTACTGGGAATTGAAACCAGGGCATTCTAACCTCCAAGCTACAGCCCCCTGGCTTATTTTATGTTTATGGTTATGTTATGTTATATTATGTTATGTTATGTTATTTTGAAATAGGGTCTTGCTAATTTGCTGAGAATTCTCACTAAATAGCTTGCCTCGAACCTGTGATTCTCCCGTCTCAGCCTCCCAAATACTGGGATTACAGGCGCATGCGCCACCATGCCCCACTAAAAGCAAGTACTTGGAATGATCACATGAGGGACAATTACGTTGTGAAGTCAGGGTTCTAAATGAAGGAACACAGTTTTCTTCTAGAGAGGATAGTCCAGAAAGCTCAGCTGGCAACATTTAAATTACGTGGGTGAAATTATTGAACTTGAGGAAACACAGAAGCCTAATTAACACAGAGTAACATCCATATTACAGATATTTCTTCAGGTCATTTGCTAAAGATCCCAGGGGGGAAAGTATCAGTGCTAACAAGACATGTTGAGTATTTTCAACTTTCCCAGGACTGAAAGACCTTGTTTGAAAAGTACTTTCAAGACTATGGGATGTGAGTAATGAGCCAGAGGAATTTTTAATCAGGTCCCCTCGTCTTGTAGTTAAATTTAGCACAATTTACATATAAAGACAGGTAAGAAACTAGTCAGCTAGAGTAAAAGGACAAACAGTGTTGATGGTTGGAAGCCTGTTTTAGTACTGTGGGAGAAAGTTTTAAACAGGCCTTAAGAGACTGTTTTCTAGAAATGAAGATACAGAGAAGGAAGAAGGCAGAAAACTGAAATTATCTTGCTGCGTCCCTGGGACCAAGTGACTAACTCTGTAAAACTCCAGTTGGGGGAAAAAAAGAGTACAGATAGGCCTACAACCACAGCATGCAGTTTATATAAAGTAGTACGTATTGCATGTAATTTTATTTATTTATTTTTTGGGGGTACTGTGTATTCTACCTCTCAGCTACACTTCCCCATCCCTATTTATTTTGAAACAGGGTCTCACTAAATTGTCAGGGGCCTCACTAAGTTGTGAGGCTGGCCTCAAACATGAGATCCTCCTGCTTCAGTCTCCTAAGTATTGAGATTACATGCGCACCACCATGCTTAGCTTCACATATAATTTTGATAGGATTTCTGCTAATACAGATCTGCTACAGAATAAACTGTAAGGATGCCATTAAAAGATTTGGCTTTTTCTATATACCCCAAAATTCAATTATCCAATAATGGGTACTGTAATATGATAGACAATTTGCAGATTATAATGCAGAATAAGACAAAGTTTGTTCCCCCGAATAACTCAAAATATATTTTGTGGATTTTTTTTTAATTGGGAATTCTACAACAGATTTCTGCTTTGTCAACATCAGGACATTCAAAATAAGATGACTTGGTACCATAATAATTATTTCATTAAAACAGGACAAAATTAACAGGATAAATTATAGTTCTGTAGACAAAATCAATATGGTTTTATGAAAATGCACAATAGTGTCTTTATTTTGCTCATTCTCTCTTTATTTTCTGTTTGGTTTTTGTTTTTGTGATACCCAGGGGTGGTCTGCCTCTGAGCTATCCCCCAGTCCTATTTTATTTTTTTATTTTGAAACAGGGTCTCCCTAAGTTGCTGAGGGCCTCACTAAATTCCCAAGGCTGACCTCGAACCTGTGATCCTCCTGTCTCAGTCTCCCAAGTACTAGGATTACAGATGTGCTCCATCATGCCTGGCTCTCTTTTTGGTTCTTGATGAGCCAAAGATTCATCAGGAATTTCACTAATTTGAGAATGTCCAACCTTGGCATGTACAAAGAATTTGCAGTGTTAGTGGTAAGTGGTCTGTTCTCTCAAAAGGACAAATGTGTTGCATCCCTGAGCAGACATAGGGAGGGAATGGCATGCGCAGACACAAGCAGCCCTGTCCATCATCTACCAACAAGATAAGTTTAAAATGCAACGTGCTTCCTGGGGGGTTTCCTATTCACTGTTAATATCTACATGTGAATTTTTAATCAAGAAAATCCTGGAACTTCTTGACAAGATCTGATGGACGCGTGGAATTTACATTTTCACTAGGGGACAGGAAAAGGTCATTTTGGATTGCTTGGGCCATCTGTAGGATGGCCTGTACACCTGCAATCCCAGTACCTGGGAGGCTGAGACAGGAGGATCGCAGGTTTGAGGACAAAGTCTGAGTCTGAGCGGGACTTAGGGTCTGAGGATGGCATGTGGTTGCAGGTGTCTGGAAGGTGGGTCATAAGGAGAATTGGAAATGAGAGAAGGTCAAGGGGACTACAGCAAGGAACCCCGAGATAAACTCATGGATGCAACTGCTTTTGTTCTTCTAAAGATGGTGCCAACCCTATTTTTGACAGGACCACACACAGATGAAGAAAATGTAACATTGATAAAAATTAAGTGGTTCTGATTGAAATGAGAATGAAAAACCCACTGTCCTAGCTAAGGAGCTAGGCCTGTAGTCATGCCTGCCTCTGCTAAAATCAACAGTTTTGAGAGAACAATACAACTGAAAAACAAAGACTGCAACAGGAGCCAGATATGGAGGCGCACACCTGTAATTCCACTACCTGGGAGGCTGAGACAGGAGGATCACAGGTTTAAGGGCAGCCTCAGCAGCTTAGCAAGTGCCTGTTTCAAAATAAAAAAAAAAAATAAGGACTGGGGATGTAGCTCAGAGGTAGAACATCCCTGGATTCAAATCCCAGTACCAAAAACAAAAAACAAAAACAAAAAAGACTGAAATAGGCTGGAACTCAGAGAACCAGCATTCTCACACTTAGCCAGTATCAGCCATCAAGACTGGTGTGCGAATTCTAAGGTGGAGGAGGGGAACAGGCGAAGCAACTGCATAAAGGTAATGAACTGAGCGTGCACATTTCCCCAGCCAGGATTCCACAAGACTTGACGATTTTTTTTTTCCTGTACTGGGGATTGAACCCAGGGCCATTCTACCTCTGAGCTACACCCCCAGCCCTATTTTTTTTTTCTTTATTTTGACACAGGGTCTCACTAAGTTGTGGAGGGCCTCACTAAGTAGCTGAGGCTGGCGGCAAACCCGGATCCTCCTGTCTCAGCCTCCCAAGTACTGGGATTACAAGCGTGCACCACCA
>PVJS01060751.1:0-11166 GCA_004027185.1 Glis glis | reverse complement strand
GTGTGTGTGTGTATGTGTGTGTGTGTTACTGGGAACTGAACCCAGAAGCATTCTACCTCCGAGCTACACCCCCAGACCTATTTTATTTCTTATTTGGAAACAGGGTCTCACTAAATTGCTGAGGCTGTCTACAAACCTGCAATCCTCCTGTCTCAGCTTCCCGAGTACTAGAATTACTAGCATGCACCACCACACTGGGCACAGGGGTTTATCATCAGTAAATTATTCAGTTCTGTAGTGATTTTAAAAGATGTGCTCTATTCACATTTACTTATTTGTTCTTTCATCCTAGTAACAATTATTTATTTTCTGTCTACTATAATCTAGGTCCTGGGAAAATAAGACAGAATGCACATAGATGTGTTTTTTTTTTATTAAAATTCAATTTGCTCTATTTTCTTATGAAATTTAGTGCTGTGGAGGAGAAATCTGAAGCAGGTATAATTGCTTTTCCTTTGTAGAGAGACTCTTTTATTTGTTGTTTTTTCCACATATGCTTGTGTAATTGTGTTATAATGACATTCATTTTGAAATTCAAGTATTTACCAGGTTTTATAATGTTTTTGATACTTTGGTTCACTTTCAGGTTGAATATTCAAAATTTCAACTCAAAGAATGTTTACCTTATTTCATCTTTGCTTATTCTTCCCACGCTATTTGGAATACTGTCCTTTTAAAGAACACCACATCGCCACAGGATAGATTTTTTTTTTTTTTTTACATTTTTGTGGCCACATTAGATCATTCATTTCTTTGTTTTTGTCTTCTGCCTCCTAGTGGACAACCAAAATTAGAAATGTTGCTGATTGGAATTCCTGTAGCTTTCATTTACTTCTCTCCTGTTCTGAAAATGTCTTCTTTTTCTTCTCAAATTCATTTTCATTTAAACCACCTCTGTTTGCCTATTTTCCAGTTCTCTAGTTTCCTCTCACTATTTTATACACTTTGAATTATTTAGTAATTACTTAGAGTAGAAAGTAGAAATTTCAAAATTTATACTTCCTAGAAAAGTGATCTTCAAAACAGTGTTTGCTTTTCACAACTTCAGTCTTTTACTGTTACAGAATCTTTTGTGAAAAGGTTGTAGCTATTTTTAAAATGTTTTCTCACCTTTACATGATTTATATCCAGGCAGGCATTTGTCCCATAAACAAAATTTTCACATTCTTCTTGGCATCCTTTTCTTTCATTCAGCTTTTAGAGAATAATAGTTTTAAATGTTAAGGAGGAGAACAAAGTGGTGTGCAATACTTTGTTTTTCAAAAAGTATTCTTGAATATGAATCTACTAAACTAAAGAGGAAATTTCTGATTCCATCACATGGTCATTTATCTTGGCAGACAAAGTAAAAAGGAAGCTTAACAAAAACTCAGCGACTTAGGATGCACAATTTCCAGGTCTGCCAGGGAATAAAAAAACAAAAAGCCTGTATAAGATATTCTAAAATTTGTATTGCCGCACTGTAATCCAACTTGACATTGTTAGACATGAAATATCTTGTATCCAATTACATGTTCACTTTTTGAAATCCTGATCCTAAATTCAGTGCCAAAAGAAAAAAAAAGGTTAATTAGGGCACATATTAAAATGTTTGCAGGAGTTAACTCTATGTGACAAGAACTCTAGGAGTAATATAATCAATGACTTATTTACACAAGAGAGGATAATTACTGCAGACCAGAAGGATCAGGGAACTTTTTATTTGGGAGTCAAAATTTTTCTTTTCCTGGGAATAGAACCATCATCCAATCCAGCTGTACCATGCCTGGGTATCTTTCCAAAGGAATTGAAAACAGAATATTCAGTGATACATGCATATCCATGTTTATAGCAGCACAATTTACAATAGCCAAATCCTGGGACCAGCCTAGGTGTCCATCAACAGATGAATGGATTTCAAAATTATGGGATATGCACAGAATGGAATTGTACTCAGCAATAAAGAAGAACAAAATTGTGTCATTTACAGGAAAATGGATGGCTCTAGAGAATATTATGCTAAGTGAGAATAGCCAATCACAGAAAGTGAAGGGTCATATGTTTTCTCTTATATGTGTAAGCTAAGAAGAAATTGGGATACAAGAGGGAACCCAGATAAAGGAGAAACCCCAGTGGAGAGATGGATGGGGTCTATGGGAGAGTGGTGGCGGGAAGGGAGAATTAATGAAGCAAACATTTTCAATGATGCTATGTACACATATGAAATTATCAATGCCAATTTTAGTATAATGTACAGGGATGGGGAGGGAGTGAAATGGGAGCTGGGGGTCAGGGGGAAAGGCTCACCAAGTGCTGTGTGCATGTATATCCCTATCACTCTGAGCTTCATTATGATGTGAAATTACAATGCACCAATAAAAGTATATTTAAAATAATATTTTGCTACTCCATAAATTAACCTTAGATAAATACTAGCATTGATATCCTCATTCTGTCTAACAAAATACCAGTGTTTTAGTGGTAGGATATTGCATGGGGAGTATGGGTGAAAAACTAAAATTCTATTCCATGTCTTTGCCCTAATTCAAGGAAATTCAGTTCTAGGGCCTCTCCCAATCCTCTTCTCTGTCTGAGCTTGGCAGAAGGGTATACCTCCAGGAGTCTGTCAGGGCATTCAACAGTAATGTAACTTACTGTAGGGCTGAAAATATATAGGTTCTTGTAAAGATCCCCCACACACACACACACAATACTACATCTTTCATAGTCTAAGAATATAGCATTTTCTCTGGGAAGTTGCTTCCTCATTAGAGTTTTATTTTGTAGTCTTTCCTCTGGCACAGGAGGTGTCAAGATTAATGCTCACCCATGCAGTGTGGGTGGAGGTGATGACTGCCCTTTCCGGTTGAGGTGTGGACCAGATGGGTTTTATTTTTCAATCTCATCTGCCGCTCCAGGCAAAGGAAACCCAGCCCCACTGGGAAAGTGAAGCCATGAGTTGGAAAGATTTTGACCCCAAATTACCACAAGAAGGGAAGTGGTGTATCCACCAGGCATATCCATATTGGAATGTTACATAAGCGAGAATTTTGCTTCTATTGTGTTAAATCAAGGTATAAAAGGCTTTCTTTTTCTCTTCTTTTTTCCCCCTTAAACAGCTATTGTGTTCTTGAACTATCATGCATTTAGTTTCTCATTGAGAAAGCGAAGAAGGTCAAATTGAGTATATTTAACTTTACAGTGACTCTCGAAAATATCTCAGAATGTAACCCAGCAAGAGTGCTGGTACATGCCTATAATCCCAGTATTTGGGAGGCTGAGAGAACAGGATCACAGGTTAGAGGCCAAAGTCAGCAACTTAGTGAGACACTCAATAACATAGTGAGACTCTGTTTCAAAATAAAATATAGGGCTGAATGTATAGCTCAGAGGTAGAATATCCCTGGATTCAACTCCCAGTAACACCCAGAAAAGAAAGAAATCTCAGAATTGGATGTAGATGTAATAAACAAGTAGATGCCCTTTAGTTCTCCCACTATTTTGAACTGCATTTTCCTTTAGTGCATGAGAAACAGAGATTGAGTATCTCATCCTTCATGATTGCTTGGATTTTATGAATTTCCCTACCTATATGTTTGAGAATCCACACAAAGTGGAGTTTTAAGAAAACTTCCCTTTTCAACTTGCACCTCTGTCTCTGAAGACTACTGTACCTGTCCGTAGATACTTGGGTAGTTTCTAGATTTTGGTTATTCAAATAAAACTGCTATGAATATTCATGCACAAGTCTTTGGGTGAACATATTTTCTCTGGTAAATACTTTGGAGTAGAATAAATGGGTCATATGGTAGGTTTACATTTAACTCTTTTGAGAAATTTCAAGTCAAAAAACAGCAATTTCATCCATATTGTCTCAAATTATAGGATTTCATTCTTTTTGTGACTGAATAGTACTCCATTGTGTGTATGTAAATCAATGAAACTGGAGATCATTCGGTGAAGTCACGTATGGAAATAACACATGATATCACTCATATGTAGAATTTTAAAAGTACTGATTTCATACAAGCTGAGAGGAGGGGGAGGGAGGGGTGAGAAGATTGTGATCAATAAGTAGGAAGTTATAGTTAGATAGGAGTAAGAAGTTCTGGTGGGCTGTTGCTATTATCTATTGTAGTAGACAATATTATCTACTATATTTCAAAAAGCTAGAAGAAAGGATTTTGCATATTTCTACCATAAGCAAATGATAAATATGTGATGTGATAGATATTTTTAACCTGATTTGAACATTTCATAATGTATACATGTATTGAAACATCACATTACTCCATTAGTCTACAATTTTATGTTTTTTGTTTTTTGGTTTTTTTTTTTGCAGTACCGGGGATTGAACCCAGGGGCGTTCTACCTCCGCGCTACACCCCTGGCCCTATTTTTTATACTTTATTTCGAAACTGGGTCTCACGAAGTTGCGGAGGGCCTCACTAAGTAGTAGAAAGACAGGGAGAGAGAGAGAGAGCGAGAGAGCTGAGGCTGGCCGCAAACCCGAATCCCTGGTCTCCGCCTCCCAAAGTACTGGGATTACAAGCGTGCGCCACCACGCCCAGCTTTGTTTTTATGTATCAGTTAAAATGCATTAAAAAAAAGACCAAAATTTAACCTGTGTGCATTTGCAGCCTATAAAACCAGTCTTTCACATTATTTCCTTATTTCCACCTTTTTGCCATCTGAGGTTAAGACACCCTTTCTGGGAAAGTAATTTAGAAGGAGACACTAGCTATCTGGAGGAAATGTAAGGTTCTATGAATGTGTCTGCAGCTTCTGTGCCTGGGCTGCATCCTACAGTCAGCTCACAAGAAGGGTTCTCTATATTAACTTTCCCTTTGAGAAAACTATAGACTCTTTCAGCCTTCATCTTTAAAAAATCCAACTCAAGTATATCTATCAATAAGAGCCAATGAAGCTGGGAAGAAATGACTTTTAAAAATCTAACTATCTATCCAGAGAGTATGATAAAAATGTTGGTCAAAGTAAGAGCATCCAGAAACATCTGGTAGCATAAGCTTTGTTTATCATTTCCTGAACCTCTGTAAAAGCTTTGTCCTGTGATTTGTAGGTGGCCTGGCATTTGTTACAGTGTTCCAGATGTTTTTCCTGAAGTTAGCCGAGCAACAGGAAATTTATTTAGCATTATAATTTTTAATCAGGAACTGGCACATAATGCTTTTGACTTTCATTTCCTCTCGGAACCTTCTTAGATTTTGTCTTTTTATTCGTGTTTGAAGCTTATTGAAAGGAGATTTCACTTTCACATTCCAGATTTATATACTAGAGAGAAGAAAGTATACATATTTCTTTTGTTTTTTTTTTCCAGACCTAGCATAGTTTCCCTCATAATCTAAGTCCTCAATAAATGTGTGAACTTTTAATATACTTTTATTAGTGCATTATAGTCTCACATTATGTTAATAGTGACATACATGCACACAGCACTTGGTGGGCTTTCCCCTGGCTCCCTTCCCATCCCCCCTTCCCCAAACAGGGTACTTAGATTGACATTGGACTGGTCGGTCAAATTGATTAAAATTTAATTTTCTTTCCTATAAGCATATCAAGATTGCAAGAACATACTCCCACCCATGCACACACATACACACACATGTCTGGTTTTGTGAAAAGAGGAGGAAAAGTAAATTATCTCAAGAATTTTTCAATATTTTTCTCCAGTTAATGCCAGATCAAGTGATCAGATGGGTTCTTCATAAACTAGTGGTCAATGTAAGTTATGAAAGAATTGTCTGGAACTATTTTATGTTAGGGTTTCATGTAAAATGTTCTGAGCTGTGGAATTTATAGATGTTTCTATGGTTTTGTAGTTGAATGTGCTGGTGCAGTGTCTGAGGCCCACTGGGACTACTTGCAGTTTCAAAATATGCTTTCTTTATAATTCTGGAATGTTTATTATTGTCTTCTCATTGGTGGATTGAGTGGACTTTGGGGAGAGGCAGTGTGCTGTTGATGGTGCATGGCCTGGGCTACACTCAGGCAGTGCCAGAAGGCCCCACTGGACTCTGAAGTCTGCCAAGGCCCCTGGGGTGATCTGCCTCTCTGCTTACTTGCTCCTACTTTCACCTTCCTTGTGTCCGCAGATTTCATTCTTTGACTCAGTGCGACAAGGATCAGGTAAGAAACTCTGCTGGTGTATCAAAACCACCAGCAAGTTATCAACCCACATTCAAGGCAGGCTCCCAGCAACACTTTTGTTAATGTGAATTCTTGAGTGCAACAGAAACTACAGTATTTTTATGCAATTCTAAACTCAGAAGAAAAAACAATGGGCCATTTAAAAAAAAAACAATAAAATCATTTCAAGAGGTTTTTCTTTCTTGGTGTCATCCAAGCAAGATCTGTTTTGGAAATGCTGACAGAATCAGAACAAAGGCATCCAGAGGGAAACATGCAGGGGCTTATTTATCTTAGAAACCACAAGAACATTGCGAAAGGCCAGCACTGGCCCTGTGAAATGTGTCCCTAACGTACAGTATGATTGCTTAGTTTGGATCAACTCAAGTCGTTTCTGTGTTGATAAAGAAGGACCACAGGCTCTATTCTGGCATCTCCAGAATTAGTGTCTGCAGCACAACCCCTGTCCCTGAACCCTGAAGTCCTAGCTGTAAGTGCTCTTTGATAGCTCCACGGGGAAGCTGGATATGGATCTCAAAATGAGCAGATCCAAAACTCAACTTTCAATTTCCACTCCTTCGAACTCAGCGTCCTCAGGCTTTTCCATCTCAGTACATGGCGACCTCATCCTTCCAGTGGCTCAGGCCAAAACCCTTTCTGTCACCTCTGTCTCTGTTCTTTCTCTCTCATGCCCTTCTGACAGCTCAGCCATCCCTATTCTATCTTCATAAATAGTCTATGTACTGACCCCTTCTCAGCACAGTATTACTGCTATTCCAGGTCTTAGCCATTGTCATCTCCTTGCTTGCATATTTCAGTGGCAGTCTAAACACATCTCTTTGGCCCATCCCTGTCCCTCTACAGTCTATGCAGACAGAGAATCCTTTCAAAAACAGTTGATTCAATTCACCCCTCTGCTAAGACCCCTTCAAAAGCTTGTCATCTTGCTCAGAGTAAAAGCTAGTCTTTAAAACTGCCTAAGAAGCCCTGCAGGATTCAGTTTCCATTACTTCTCTGACCTCCTGTCATTTCTTGTCTCTCCTGAGTCACTTCACTGGGCTCATGTTTTTCCTCTCTGCTCTTACTGGAAGACAGCATGCATTTTCCTGATTGCAAGCCCCTTTTCTCGACTTGCTCCCTTCTATCCTTCATATCTCTGCTCAAAGGTCCTTCCCCAGTCACTTTATGCAAAATAGCAAGTCCCACCTTCTCACGTTCCTTATTCTTTGGTCCTACTTTACTTGGCATGCCTTGGAATGCATGAGGTCAAGTCATTATTCGTTGCTATATCTCAGCCACTAGATAGTAGATCCTTAACAGATACTTGTTGAATAAGTAAAGTCATATGTGCTATTAGACATATCAAACCTGGGCAGGTGAGTTGGGTTATTTTAATATTTTGGTCTTGTAATTTGTGTTCCTATGCTTGTTTCTGATGGACTGGATGCATTAATTCAGCTTTCATAGTGCCTGCTGAAATAAGTGGCCTGGGGCCAAAGTCTCCTGATCACCAATTCCTAACACACGATTGGGTGTCACTTAAGAGGCACCTCACCCAGCCTTTTTTTTGTTTATCTTACATTCGGGACATATAGTCTTTCCTTTGCTTCAAGATTATTTAACCTCATGGAAGGATGTTTTGCATTACAGGATGTTTATGATTTTAATAAGTTCAGTGTTTTTTCCTCTCTTGATTTTACTTTGTTTTCTATTTGCACATTTTGTAGTACAAAATTGACTGAGATATCTGTGACTGATAGTATGCCTGAATGCATAAACAGATCCACACACAAAAAAATGTTTTAGCGATAAGTGTGGGAATTTAAAAAATGAGCAGCAGAGAGAGAAATGACCATTTAACATCAACTAGAAACCCATAATTCCTGTGCTGCAGGAGATTAGTATCTGAAGGACAAAGAGGTCTTGTAAAGAGCTCTGTGTGTGTGCGGGGCATTCTTGGACCAGACCTGGCTGAAACTCTGGGAAAATGAGAAAAGGCTGGATTCGACATTTTAAGTTTACTTGAGGGATTAGGCGTTTCTTTGTTTGCAAGAAGATAAGATGAGGACATCCTGCATCTGCAGCAGCAATAAAACTGTGGAATGAAGGAGTCCCTTGGCATAGTATGATGGAGAAGGGAGAAGGAAAAAATTAAAGTGAAAGATAACTGTGATGGCTCAGCAAAATGAATGACCTGGAACGAAAGCAGAGGCCCAGGTTATGCCTGATTTATGTGATGAGAATTACATAGTAACCTTCATCGCCAGGTCAAGGTCACTGATGAAAAATTCATTGAAAGAACATAAGTACTATGTTCTGGAAAATTTGGGTTACTTAAATTAATTACGATGACTCCTCTTAAGATAGGAAGTGGTACCACCTAGTCTAGCATGCATGTATCAAGGACTTTTGTTTGTCCATGAAAGGTAAGAGACAAATCCGCACCAAACTTTTATGTCAATCACACAATCAAACAAAAATTTCAATGAAAATAAAAACAAAAATAAACAAAGTTTTTATAAAGAGAAAAGAAAATGGGTGTTAATGGTTGATTTTTTTGTCTCTCTCTAAAAGATATTCAAGAGCTAACCCCCGGTACCTATGAATGTGATCTCATTTGGAAATAGGATCTTTTCAGATCCAATCAAGCTCATGAGCTCATACTGAATCAGAGTGAGCCCTAATCCAATATAGCTGCTATTCTTACCAGAGGAGGAAAAGACACACAAGAGAAAGCCTTGGGAAGATGGAGACAAATATTTAAATCCTGCTTCCTCAATCCCAGGAATACCCAGAGCTACCCAGACCTGTGAGAAGCAAAGATGAGTCCACTCCTAGAAGCTTTGGTAGGAACGAGTCTGTGTTAGTAAGGTTTCCATCTCTTTCTTTTTTTTTTTTTGCGGTACCAGGGATTGAACCCAGGGGTGTTCTACACCCCTGTTCTCGGAGCTACACCCCCAGCCCTATTTTTTAGTCTTTATTTAGAAACCAGGTCTCACGAAGTTGTGGAGGGCCTCACTAAGTAGCTGAGGCTGGCTGTGAACCCGGATCCTCCGGTCTCAGCCTCCCAAGTACTGGGATTACAAGCGTGCGCCACCACGCCAGGCCTCCATCTCTAAGTTGAGGTAATCAACTTATAAAGAGAAAAGGTTTGTTCTGGCTCACAATTTGGGAGCTTTCATTCCAAGATCTGGTGGATCCATGTTTTTAGGTCTGGGGGTGGGGGGTACCACATCATGGAGGGAGCAGGAGGTGTAATAAAACCACTCACCTCATGGATGGGGCTAGAAAGAGCAGAATAGGTAGGGGCTGGTCCACAATCCACTGTGAGGGCATATCCCCATAACAAAAACCTCCCACTAGACCCCACCTCTTAAAGTTTCTATTAAGCCACGCTCGGTGGCACACACCTGTAATCCCAGTACTTGGGAGGCTGAGACTGGAAGACTACAGGTTCAAGGTCAACCTCAGCAACTTTTTGAGGCACTCAGCAACTTAGTGAGACCTCATTTCAAAATAAAAAAAAATAACATAGGGCTGGGAGTGTAGCTTAGAGGTAAAATGTCATTGGGTTCAATCCCTAGTAACACACACACACTTTCCATTACCTCCCAATAGTGCCAAGCTGAGGCAAGCTGAGGACCTGTCCTTTAACACATGGGCCTTTGGGGGACAATATAGATCCAAACTATAGCAATGGCCCTATCAACAACTCGATTTTGAACTTTTGGCCTCCACAACAGTAAGAAAAAGCAATTCTATTGTTTCAAGCTACCCAGTTTGTGATACTTTATTATAGCAGCCACAGGAAGCTCATACAGTGGGGGTTTCTCACAAGGGCCAATGAATAGGAGACAGGAGAAAAACACCATCCAACAGAAAATGAGAAGAATCTTTGTTTATTTTCTCCTTAAAGTATGGACCAAGGATTAGCAGTATTCCTGAGCTTATTTGAAACAGAGAATCTCAGACCTCGGTCTGGACCTGAGACCTACGAATTCCCCTTGACGTGACTGAAGTCCAAACTACATGACTGGGCAACATCACCAGCAATAACAACAAATATATGTGATCCCTTTCCATGTAGGGGCTCTGACTTAAGGGTTGCATACTATGGTGACTCATTCAGTGCACATACCAATCTATAAGGTATGTGTTATCGTTATTCCTATTTTGCAGACAAGAAAATGAGGTAGAGAAATTTAATAATTTCCATTAGTGATGCAAAAAGTAAGTGTTGAAGGCAAGGAAATGAACTGCATTTATGTTTATTTCATAGGAAAGATGCAAAAGAGAGGGGAGGTTGTGCTGATACCTAACAGAGGGGTACTGAAGAAGCAGGCCTCTTTCTTCTTTTATCATGGAATAAAAATAGAAACAGCTTTACTGATGAAAAAGGTGTGCTAAAAATCCACCTTGCAGATGACAGTCTAAAAGGAGGGATAGGATAGTCCCTCCTTCTATTTCTACCCATCTTTCACCTCGTTGTAATTAACCCATTGAGTCCCAAGTTTTCAGTTCTATATAGGAGTATGGGATATAATTTAAGCAGCAGGGTAACTTCAGTCATTCCCCTACAGGAAGCAGGCTACAGCAGGCTACCACAGGAGACAGGCTACAACATGGCAAGCTCATCTTTCAATACTGCAACAGATAGGAAGGCACATCATTCCAGGTATAGCTCTGTAAAAAAAAGAAAAAAAAGAAAAGAAAAAAAGAAAGAAGGGAAGTAAGGAAAGAAAGGAGAAAGGAAAGGAGGGAAGGAATATATGTCCAGTGGTGGACATGAACCTTGTGCACCTGAATGCCTTCCAATTGAAACCACTTTTTCATCTGCAGATATGAGTATGGGATGTCTCAGGAGACGGAAGAGAGAAGAAAAAGAGAGAAGTTTCCTCCACTTGAACAAACTGGAAAATTTAAAGAAGGAGGAATGTTGGCTTCTCCTAATATTCTCTCTCTCACTCTCTCTCTCTCTCTCTCTCTCTCTCTCACACACACACACACACACACACACACACACACACACACTGCTCCCTC
>PVJS01060750.1:0-11165 GCA_004027185.1 Glis glis | reverse complement strand
GTTAAATTTATTCCTAGGTATTTGATTGGTTTTGAAGTTATTGTGAATGGGATTGTTTTCTGGATTTCTTTCTCAGTGGATTCATGGTTGGCATATATGAAAGCTACTGACTTTTTTAGGTTGATCTTGTATCCTGCTACTTTGCTGAATTTGTTAATTAGCTCTAGTAGACTTTTGGTTGAGTTCTTTGGGTCTTCTATATATAGAATCATATCATCTGCAAATAAAGATAAATTTAGTTCTTCTTTTCCGATTTGAATTCCTTTGGTATCCTTCTCTTGTCTTATTGCTCTGGCAAGAGTTTCAAGGACTATGTTTAAAAGGAGTGGTGATAGTGGGCATCCTTGTCTTGTTCCTGATTTTAAGGGGAATTCTGGCAATTTTTCCCCGTTCAATATGATGTTGGCTTTGGGTTTCTTATATATTGACTTAATGATGTTGAGGTATGTTCCTTCTATTCCAGGATCATTTCTATAGTATGTTATTTCTAATTTTTGAAAAAGGGTCTTGCTAAGTTGCTGATGTTCTTGCTAAATTGCTAAGGCTGGCCTTGAATCTGAGATCCTCCTGTCTCAACTCCCAAGTACAGGGATTATAGGCTTTTGCCACCATTCCTGGTTTAGGATATACGAAACATTTGTTCAGCAATTCTGTGCATACCATTTATGAGGTTTTTTAATATACATTTATTGGTATATTGTAATTATACATCATATTGAGGTTCAGTGTGATAAAAACATACATGCACACAGCACCCAGTATATTCCTAAAAAGGTTTACTCCATCCTAAAATACATTTTCAACTATTTAAAATATATAATGGTATATTTGGTTAAAGAGCATAACATAAAGCCACATAATCTATAGGAACTTGAAAATAAAGTATTTACGTACTGATTGAATTAGAAATATCTAAAACAAGTACAAAATGCATAGAAAGTCTTTGTAGTTCTTTAGGGCCTGGGTGATGAAAGTTAAAAAAGTCTCTTTTTTGGTGATCACTTGGAGAAGAAAATAAGACAAATGAATAATAAATTATAGATGTATTGATCAACCCATGACAGAGATGCAGAAAAATACCTAGAAAAATAGATGAAATACTGTAAAACATCCATAATAAAGATAATTGTTAACTATTAACAAAATTTGGGAACACTGGAAAATAATATTTGATTAGATTAACTCTAAGTTCCATTTTTAGTTAGCTTTATATTTATAAGAAAGAGCCTTGGTAAATGTAACTATAATTTAGTGAATGGTTAATTGCTAAGATGAAGTTTGTTTTCAACCAGGATCCAACCTTGCTAGTTGTTCTCAATTTGGTTGTGGGAGAGGTAATATAGTTTAATAGTTAAGAGCACATTCTCTGGGTGCCAATTACTTGGCTTTAAACTTCAACTCTGCCACTTACTAACTATGGTAACTTGAGCAAGATTCACAGTTTATCATAATTTATCTACTTATTCATATTTAAAATGTATTACATACTATTATCTATATCATATGTGATTGTGAGGATTATATCAGTTGCAAGAATCTTAGAACAGTGCTTGAGATGTAGTTAAGATTATGTAAATCTTTACTAATAAATTAATTATAATATATTCAAAAGTTGCAAGTATCTTTATATTAGCTGTAATGAAAATTGCAATTTGTCCAGTGGCCACCAAGGATCCAGAAAAGGTTTGCCAATGGAAAGAAGAAAAAAATCAATCAAACCCATTAGTTCAATCATTTATGAATAATGTCACAAAGTGAGAAATCTTGTTCAAGATGAGTTTTCTGGAGATGAGCAAGCTCATTACTGATTTTATGGCACAGATGGAGGAAGATCAATCCAAGCCCAATCTTGTTTTGAGAGTTGTCCACCATCCTAACTCTCAGAAGAATCGGGAAACAAAGGATGTGCGAATCCTAGGCTGTTGTGGAACCCCTAGACTAAGACTGCAGGTTAGACATTTGTTGCTCTTTGGGGGTTTAAGTAGAAGTGTATACCAGTTTGGGGCTAAGGTTTTGAAAGAGTCAGTTTAAAAAATGCATTTTTCAGCATCTTTCAAACCAGCAGAAAGAGAGAAAATCATGAATATGAAGATGCTGGTAAGGGGTAATTTGAGAGTAAACGTACCTCCCTCAAATCCTAGCTAGAGACAAACTAATCTACCTATGCATTGGGGTCATTGGAAATAGAGTG
Source organism: Glis glis (assembly GCA_004027185.1). Classification (NCBI taxonomy): domain Eukaryota; kingdom Metazoa; phylum Chordata; class Mammalia; order Rodentia; family Gliridae; genus Glis; species Glis glis. The sequence goes on along the minus strand of PVJS01060750.1, from coordinate 8,974 downwards.
TGTGAATGTGTTGTGTACATTTTATCCCTGGTGTAGTGAGTTGCTCCAATCAGATATTCATACTTCAGGGGTAATGAGTAGCCTTAGCAAGAGGAAGAAAAAGCCAGGCATGGTGGCTCTGCCTGTAACCCCAGTACTTGAGAGGCTGAGACAGGAGGATTGCAGGTTCATGGACAGCCTGAGCAACCTAGCAAGACTCTCAGCAACCTAGTGAGATCCTGTTCCAAAATAAAAATAAAAAGGGCTAGGGGCATAGCTCTGGTAGAATGCCCCTAGTTCAATTTCCAGTGAAACAAAACAACAACAACACTTAATAATAATAATAAAAAGAAAGAAAAAAGAAAGAGGAAGGGTCTTTTCCAACAGGATATTACTACCAGAGGCTCTGCTATACTCAATACTGAAGTTAAAAATAGATTTTCATAAATGATATCAATGCCTATAAAATACATTAAAAGTTAGTTTTCACTGGTGAAATAATAACGAAATGGTAATTAGGAAATGTGGAATGGATAAAATAGTGGAAGGACTTTACTTACACTTTTAGAAATGAGATATAAGAATATATCAAGCCTGATAGCCTTTAAGTTTAGAGAAAGTGATCATGCTTAAAGCCTAAATGATTTTATGTCATCCATTTTAGAGGATTCAAAGTCTCCTGAAACAAGTAGAGGCGAATTTAATCTTCAAACTGAAATTCTGTTGAATTTTCTTCACATAAAACCTTTGGACATGGTGTTTTCAAGGTTGCCAAGAACCAGAGGGGGTTTTGGAGAGAGAGAGAGAGAGAGAGAGAGAGAGAGAGAGAGAGAGAGAGAATGCATGCCAAGACCACATTACACTTTTAAGCTAAAGGAGCAATTTTTATGACAGATCTTTTTATCTTTTTTTCTACATTGCTGTGTGTATGCACACTATTATATGTGACAATCTATGGCTTTTTTTTTCTTTTTTACAACCTATTTGTGGGATAGCCTCTATTCTTAAACTACACTAGATATCATTGCAGCCTGGTTGGAGGATAGATTTTCTCCTTCAACTGCTATTACCAAACACAAAGCCAACACACTAAAATAGCTGTGCATTAGCAGATTGCCATAGAGCAATTCATATTATCAATTTATTGTCATATTTTCCATTTCATGTCAATGGTAAAATATATGCTCCTCATAGTGAACAATTGTAGCTCCTCATATATTTTTAAATTTCACATCACACTCTTCAATTATGCATGCAGTATCACCATTTTAATATTGCACACATTTAATTTAGGTAATGGGACACATGGAAATTTGACTAGCAGAATTTTTTTTTAATCTGGGGGAAAATAGCTAATAAGGGACCATAAGGAAGTTAGCTCAGGAAAAGTCTGAGATTCTGCATAAGTTTGTGGGTTCCAAGCACTTCTTGGTAGCTGAAGTTGCAGCAAGTATTAACTATCAATTGATTTATTTGACACTTATCAGAGAACACTGTGGACGGCACGGTAAGCAGTGCACTTTTACAACAGACTTACATTTGCAACCATCTGTGCAGTTTAGAAACAGATGGTGAAAATTCTGGCCTATTTTTTTTTAACCTGGCTTTGCAGAAGGCAAAAAATACTCTCATTTTACAAATTGATATATGCAGTTATATTTAATCTATTTTAATCTCCATAGGTTCTGACACAACTGCTTTTTGCAAACCATTGCTTTATCTTAAAATAGAATCATTTGATTTAGTTTGAAATGCATTATGCTTCTTCAATTAGATTTATGTAACAAGGATGAGGATTATATTTATATCTCTAAGTATTAAAATAGACTAAATTAACAACTATATTGCCATGACCATTATATTCCATTAAAATACTACCCTACTTATCTCCAAATTTGACTTATTTTTGTCAGTTTCAAAACTTGGTGGAATAAAAGAGGAGCATTTTAAATTTTTCACAGTTACATGTTTGCTCCTTATTTCAAACAATTTACCTGCTGAATGTTAGAGACTAAAACTCCCCAAAGTAATGATGATATAAAGATTCCTTCTGCGCTGCTCAGCAACAGTTTTACTTAGCTGGGGAATGCCTTTGGACTCAGAGAAAACTCAGTGTACTATAGCCACTTTCCAGAAATGGCTGGTGACTGACATTTTGTGACAAATTTAAATTTCAACAAAATATGTTAGAGTGGTGGGGATGTTAAATGGCACCAGTCCAACTCAAAAAAAAGTCCAAAACCACTCCCATCCATTTTTTCTTTTTTAGCCAGTGAGAAATGGAAGCATCGCGAAAGGCAAAGGATGTCAGAAAAGAATTTTCCCCTCGAAGACAGAATACTGCCCATTGTATGACCAGCATATTACAAAATTTGATGGACTACAGAAAAAAAAATAAGAAAGAAAGAAACAGGTATCTACCCCAACTCTGTTTATCCACACCAAATTTCTGATTTATCTGCATGAATACGAGTCTGGCCTGAAACCAGAAATGAAGATGGGGCCAGCCATGTTGGAAGGAGAAGACTTAGCCTGGCATGGAAACATGGAGCAGCCAGCGCCAGCAGTAGCATTAGGGCCAGCTGGATCCAAGCAAGAACTGGCAGGAAACAGTGGTAGGATCTGTTCCCAAAGCAAAGATGGGGCTAACCAGAAGGGAGGAGAACAAGTGGCCACATGGCTGAGGAGAGAGCCAGGCATTCAGGATTCCCATATATCCAAATCAACCCTGTTCCCCAGTGATCCAGGTATAAGAAGTTTTGTTTTATTACTACGTAAAGACACAGTATTTGGTATGAAGCCCAGAACCAGTGGAAGGATTTTGCCAGCAACCATGGCCTAATTCAGTCAAAATTCACAGGGAAAAAAAATTGTTAAAGGAAAAATACAAGCACAGTTCCTGTTATGTGTTGTATTGCAAGTACCTGATTTTCAGGGTAATACTGTCATCCCAATAATGCGATGACAATATCAAATGGCTACGATATGCACAGAATTCAAGTCAAGACAACGTTGAATAATTGAAATGCAATCGTAATATATTGCAGATGTGATTTTAGAAATGTAATGAAGGTAACAGTAGTGCTTTTTAGAGAAAATATGCTTGCTCCTTCCTCCTGTTTGGTACCAATATAACATGACCCATTTTTATAATATCATCTTTGAGTGAGTCTTACACAGCTCCTTGCTTTTTCCTGCTTTTGATGAAATTTTTTCCTGTCTAGTGGCCTCTTTACACCAACATTTAAATATCTTCAAGTCTCTCCTGTATTAAGGTAAAGTATCTTTCCCTGGAGCAACATGATCCAAGTTTTATACCTTTGCAGCTATAATCTGTTGCGTGTGGGCCATCACCAACAGGATGGAACTTGGACAGTCCCTGAAGGGGCGGAGGGCTGGAGGCTGTCTGCAGTGAGCATGACTACAGCTGGGTCAGTCTTTCCTTGAGATGGAGTGGGTGTCATGTCAGCCTCCAGCACAGCTCATCCTTTTTTTTTTTTTTTGGATCCATTTCTTCACATCCATTTCTGAAAATAGCTCCTACAGGGTTCTGGCAAACCTCTCTTTCTGGGGAATCATAGAAAAAGAAAGTTGACACCCCACAATTGCAGCAGGTCTCATTGTAGCTTTCATTCACTGTCCATTCTACACCCTCAGCAAGCACTTCTGCCAACCTGGTAACTCTTCTATGAAAGACATGATCTAGAATCTCATCTCTGAGAACTCTGAGCCTCTGATCATGAACCCCTTCTCAGGCCAAGGTTGATTAACTTGTCCATTTACCCTGAAAAGAGGCACTAGATTTAATTATCTGATTTAAGGACAAATTCCTCCTTTCCCCCATTGTGTTACAGGAGTTTCATCTATTTCTTTTTTAATATACTTTTATTGGTGCACTGTAATTATATATATCATAATGAGTTTCAGCGTGATTCATGCACACAGAATTTAGTGTGCTTCCCTCTGAATCTCACCTGCTTCCTTTCCTCCTCCCCATTCATGTTATTGAGATTTGCACTGATAATTTTGTATATGCACATAGCATTTTTTGATCTATTTCTTTTATCGAGTCTCATTTCTCAACATCATTAGCAACCAGGGAAATAAAATCAAAACTACACTGAGATTCCATCTAACTTTAGTTAGAATGGCAATCATCAATAATACAAACAATAATAAATGCTGACTAGGATGTGGGGAAATAGGAACCCTTATATACTGTTGGTGGTATTTCAAATTAATACAGCTGCTATGGAGATAAAGTGTTAAGGTTCCTCAGAAGACGGGGAATTGAACCACCATATGACCTAGCTGTACCACTCCTGAATATATTTCCAAAGCCTTTCTTTCTTTCTTTCTTTCTTTCTTTCTTTCTTTCTTTCTTTCTTTCTTCTTTCTCTCTCCCTCCCTCCCTCCCTCCCTCCCTCCCTCCCTCCCTTCCTTCCTCCCTCCCTCCCTTCCTTCCTTCCTTCCTTCCTTCCTTCCTTCTTCCCTCCCTGCCTCCCTCCCTCCCTCTCTCTCTCTCTCTCTTTCTCTGTCCCTCCTCCCTCCCTCCCTCTCTCTCTCTCTCTTTCTCTGTCTCTCTTTGTTAATGGGGATTGACCCCAGGGGCATTCTACCTCTGAGTTATCCCCCCATCCTTTTTATTTTTTTATTTTGAAACAGGGTCTCACTAAGTCACTGAGGCTGGCCTCCTAGTCTTATCTATTTCTAATTAAAATTATTTACCCCAACCAGAATAGTGACTCCTAGTCTTTTTGTCTTCTGGTCTCTTGGTACAAGGGGCCTAAAGCTTTTAGGCAGCAGTTACAAATTAAAATCCAATGTCTGTCTTGAGCCTCTGATGTAAGAATCCCTCATTTGGTAATGAAGTCTCTAAACTAATAGAGCCCACCATTGTAAGAACTGTAAGTAAAAATCTACAACTGGATTTACATTTTATCAATAATTTTTTCAAATCATCAATAGAACTTAGCAATGGTCCTTTAATTTCATTTTCCCTATAGCTTCTATTTCTGAATGATTTCTCAAATACTAATATATCATACTAGCTAATGCATCCCATTCCACTAGTACACCATCCCAATTTGCTGCTTTCTACCTCCATCAATGTAGGAATCCTTATTGTCGGCTGTGTAGTGAGTGATTCAGCTTCAGAATTTCATCTTTAGCATCAGCTTTCTTAGACTGAATGAATTCCCTGGTAAGTATCCTCGGTTGAGGCGTTTAGCATGCAGGTGACTTATGAAGGAATGAGTGCAAGGAAGGGGGAGCAGAGGGAAAATCAAGGTGTGATGCAGGCCCAGTGACAGTTTCTGGGAACCTCATGGGAATCTCTGGAGCTAGAAGGACCCTTCATCATTTTTCTTATTTGGACAGAAATACCCAGAGCTTCATATATCCTCAGTAATCAGTCACTAGATGTGGGTTGTCCATAAAGAGATTGCACTGGAGAGCTTGCTGAAGTGTGGAATACTCTGAAGAGGCTGAGATTAACGACTGCTTGATGACTGCATATCTAGTGCATATGGCAATAAATCTTCATTGAAAGAGAATCTGGTAGGGAAATCACTGTCTTTATCACACCTGTATGTATGGAAGCTACTTTCAACTCCATGCTACTCAGCAGTGGGATTGCTGGTCATTTGTCTTAATTTGGTTTTTAGTATCAGATTATCTTCAGATGGTCTTAAACATTTATATCCCCAGAGGCATCTATAAGCTTTCCAATTCCTCAAAGTATCATCCATATTTAAGAAAGGTTAAGTAATAACTTGCCTAAATATACTCCATCTATTTTGTAAAGGGTAATATTTATTAATATTATTACTAGTGAATTGAATGTATCTGCAAATACCTGTTAGTCATTGGAAGTTCTCCTCTGTGAGTCACCTACTTATCATCTTTAGCTACTTTTCTATTAGGTTTTCTGCCTCATTTATTTATTAATTTTTAGAAAATAATCTCATCAATTTCAGATATTGCAAATACCTTCTCTCAATTTGTCAATTATCTCTTCAGTTGGTTGGTGATACTTAGGAACTTTTTTATTTTATTGTTTTATTTTATTTTTGCAATGCTGGGGATAAAACCCAGGGCCTTGTGCATGCTAGGCAGATGCTCTACTGCTGAGCTACATACCCGACCCTGGAATGCTTAATTTCAGCATTAAACAGTTCATCAATGTCTGACTATGGAAATTGAGTTTTTGCAATTTTTCTACCTTAAAGTCACCAAAAGGCCGGGTGTGGTGGCACACACCTCTAATCCCAGTACTTAGTAGGCTGAGACAGAAGGATCTCAGGTTTGAAGCCAGCCTCAGCAACTTAGTGAGGCTCTCCACAACTTAGCAAAACTCTGTTTCCAAATAAAAAATAAAATCAGTCTAGGGGGTGTATCTAGAGGTAGAATGTTCCTGGATTCAATTACTTAGCAACACACACACACACACATCACAAAAATGCGCTCCTTCATTTTCTTGAAATATATATATATATATATATATATATATATATATCCTTTATATGTACTAACAAATCTGACAATTTTATATTGTTCCCAATTAATTAGTTTCATCTGAGTTACCCAATAAACAAATATATATAAACTTATTCATAATATTATGACTTTTAATCTTTATTCATTGTTTAATTACTTCTGAATGACTGAATGGATACATATAAGTGTAGTTGATTTCTATGGCTTCTATTCTGCACTTGTTGTTTTCTTAAAATAGGTATAATGGTAGTACCTACTTTGTAGTGCCATTATAAAGATAAGCAAGGGAAAACAGAACATTTTGAATATAGCTTGAAACATAAGAGAATAATAAATTTATCAATTACTACTACTATAATTATCATTGACTCTTTTCATTATCATTATTTACAAGTGAATTATAAATGTAATTTCCTCTTTCTAGCAACCAACTTAAAAGATAAATCTGACTTAGTATACAGTTCACAAAGTATTCTGAGACATCAGTTTCCTATCTGTATTTTCTACTCTGAATCCCTCCCAAAATCACACGCGCGCACACACACACACAAACACACACACACACACACACACACACACACACACACCACACACACACACACACACACACATCTTCAAGCAAAGTAGAGGTTTAGATTTCATTGTTTCAGAGTAAATAATTCTGGAATAGAATGCAACACAGCCTGAAGGTTAAAGAATTAAGAAAATATTTTCCATCATACCAAAATGAAATTTCCCTGTTGGAGGAAAGGTTATAAAAAAAGCTCATCTATCTCACTAAGAATGGGACTCTGATCCTGTCAAGAAATGAAGACCTGAAGTGAGCCAAGATCCCAGACAAGAGTGGCTGCAAAGAGCATACAGGGAGATGGAGTGACAGGTTCCAAGGTACCAACCTTACCTATTACCTGCTGATCCAATTAATATTTGACTTTAGAATAATGAGTTCCAAGCCTGGAGAAACTTTTAAAATAAAACTTTCTAAGCTCCATCTCAGAATTATTGAAATGGAATTCCTGGCTTTGAGTTCCATTAAGAATAGCTAAAGAAATGATGGATAAAAAATAATATAACATCTCTGATTCAACTATTTTATCCAACCACACTTCTATTCATTAACTCCTTTGCAGACAGAATATTTACTAGATTCTTCTTCCATCCATCACTATGCTAAATATTGGGACTACAACAGTTAGAATTCATGCATTACCATGATAAATTATATAAAGAGGTAACTTACAAGACAGTATGATAACCCATATGACAGTGCTGCTCTGAGGGCGATTTGGAAGCAGATAGAATAGGATAATTTTAACCGTGGTTGAGAAGCTTTGATAGATATTGGAAAGAATTTCAGTGGTAAGTTAAACATTGTCCTACTGGGAAAATACATATGTTCCCAGGTAATACAGTATCCCCAGCAAGATGCTATCTATTTCTCAGAGTGATTGATTCCCAGTAATTGCATCTAGTACATTTTCTCAACATTACTTATCATTAACTAATGTAATAAAATAGATTGGCATCCTACCAATGACCCTCAGGTCTTCTAAGTTCCCATTGAATTTATATGCTTATTTCCTCAACACACTTCCAGAGACCAGCTCACGTTTCAGTTTTCATATGAGACCCTTTTGTTGCCTCACTGAAAATACATGTTGGAAATACTCTCAAGGAAATGACTTGCATTAAGAAAGCACATGTATGTGACATTTACTAATACAGCAATGTTCACATCGCCCTTGAGTCTTTTAGTTATTGTCTAGACTTAGATTACAGATCTTTCAACTCTGATCTGGGTACCCTTTCAAATTGTAGAAGCCCACAGTTCCATTATCCTTTACGAAATGTCAAAATGAAGGCCTTTGGCAGATTAAAGCAATCCCAAATATCTCTATTTTTTAGTAGTGGCATATATATCCAAATCAAGACCCAGGAGCACATACGTTAGTTCACCTGCATAGCTAATAGACTGAAACATATACAGATAACCCCATTATGTGTGCCATCAATAAAGCATGAACACTAAATTTAATGATTGATATTTCCCAGAATTTTCAAGCTGATTTCAAAAAGAAAACTAAAATAAAGATAAAGGTAGAAAGTACTTAAAAATTACCAGATATATTTAAGATTTTTTATATGCTTTTATTTGGTGCATTGTAATTGTGCATAATCCTGAGGTATAGAGTAATAGAAACATACATGTGCAGTACTCCTGGAGCACTTTCCTCTGGGTCCCACACTCTCCTTCCCCTCCCTGTACATGCCTTTGAGATTGGGTTTGGTAATTTTATATTCATCAGTAGCATTATTTCAACTGTTACAGTCTTTATGTCTCAATTTCTAATTGCTTATTGATAATACATAAAAATACCAAAAAATAATTTTCTTAAGGCCTTATGACTATTTTCAGCATGAAGAAGAGAAAGTGGGGAAAAGTAAGTGTTTCCATAGCAGTCTATATATACATACACACACACACACACACAATATA
>PVJS01060749.1:0-11167 GCA_004027185.1 Glis glis | reverse complement strand
CCTAGTCTTTTTTTTTTTTTTGCGGTACCGGGGATTGAACCCAGGGGCGTTCTACTTCCGCGCTATACCCCCGGCCCTATTTTTTTATACTTTAATTTGAAACCGGGTCTCACGAAGTTGCGGAGGGCCTCACTAAGTAGAGAGAGAGAGAGAGAGAGAGAGAGAGAGAGAGCTGAGGCTGGCCGCGAACCCGGATCCTCCGGTCTCCGCCTCCCAAAGTACTGGGATTACAAGCGTGCGCCAACCCGCCCAGCCCATTCCTAGTTTTTTGAGGAACCTCCATACTGATCTCCATAATGGTTGTAACAATTTTAAATCCCACCAACAGTGTAATAGGGTTCCTATTTCCCCACATCCTTGCCAGCATTTATTATAGTTGGTGTTCTTGATGATTGCCATTCTAACTTGACTTAGATGGAATCTCAGTGTAGTTTTGATTTTCATTTCCCTGATTACTAATGATGTCGGACATTTTATTTGTTGGCCATTTGTATTTCTTCTTTTTTTTTTTTTTGCGGTACCAGGGATTGAACCCAGGGGCGTTCTACCTCCGTGCTACACCCCCGGCCCTATTTTTTTATACTTTATTTTGAAACCGGGTCTCACGAAATTGCAGATGCCTAACTAAGTAGAGAGAGAGAGAGAGACAGGGAGAGAGAGAGCGAGAGAGCTGAGGCTGGCCGCGAACCCGGATCCTCCGTTCTCCGCCTCCCAAAGTACTGGGATTACAAGCGTGTGCCACCACACCCGGCTGTATTTCTTCTTTTCAGAAGTGTCTATTCAGTTCACTTGCCCAGTTTTTTACTGTGTGTGTGTGTGTGTGTGTGTGTGTGTGTGTGTGGTTTGTTTAGGGGGTCCTTTATGTATTCTAGATATTAACTTTTTACCAGAGGAGTGCCTAAGATGATTATGAGTTTTACCTTCTGTGTTTTCCTTCTCTTAAGGATCTCAGTACCGCACTGTCTGTTGGTCATTGCTTGAAAATAGTTGCTGCATGTAGTTTGTCCAATATTAATTTGTTTTTGACAGTAGAGTAAGTCAAGAGCTTGTTACTTTGTAATGGCTTGAAGTGGAAGTTTTATCATTTTTATTGTTTAATTAAGACAGGAAACATATTGTTTCTTCCTTGACATTGGAAATTGAATGAGAGCAATTATAATGGGAAGAAGGAATGGAAAGGATGATGAGATAATATTGGTAGGACTAGTTTAATAGAGAAAACTAATTCTGAACCTGAAGATTCTGTCTCCAAATTTGCAGTAGTTTGGAATTTAATGGTGAAAGCACAGCATCATTAGAGAGGGATCTCCTTCTCTCTCTCATGCTTTCAATTTCTTACCTATCATCGCATATGTCTTTAAAACTTCCATTGAGTCTTTAAGGTTCCCTGAATGAATGCAAATATCATGTCATTGCATCCAGCCTGCCCATGGAATTGCCTCATCAGGTGGCTACTGTTCTGCAATAAAGCCTATTTTTCTTTCTGCTCCTGACCTCTACTTCTCCCCTTTCCCTGAACTGCATGGGATTTTAGTGTATAAAACAAGCACCCTTCTTACTTGCATCTGCAATGATATATTTATTCAAATATAACCCCCCAAAAGGTTTACTATCTGAATAATTTTATTGATTTCTCCAGAAGTCTGTTTATGTCCCCTTAGCCACAGCTACTGAAAAATCTGAGACCCAAATAATAAAGGGTTTTATTACATTCAATTTGCCTTCTAGATGTACTGGGACCCTGATTCTGTCAGGTCATCCACTTCTACAATTTTATAGCTGTTTCTCCTCCATTGCTCCACCATAGCTGTTTCTTCTGGGATGACCTATCTCAAGATGCACTCTGGGCCATTGCCCCTGGGAAATATTGCCAAGGTCTGTTAATATTCTTTTAAAAAATGATCTCTAAGTTTGAGTCACACTTTTATTTTTGTAGCCTCTTATTTTGAGGAAATTAAAGAACACACAGTTCAGTGCTAAGGAAGCTTTCAGCAATGGTCCTACTCAGGAAGAAAACTGATGTGACCCTGAGCAGCAAATGCCTCAGCACTGTGAGTAGAGCACGTTCAGACATTCCCAGGAGTCTCTCTGTAGGAACAACAACAAGGCTATTATTGCCTCCTGGAGAGTTTCTTGATCTAAGTATGCTGGTGTGGGTAGAGAGGTGGCCAACAAAATACCCTTGTGACTTTAATGTTTAGGAAACTTCATGTAAATTGAATCCCTGTGTTATGCTTCAAAAACTCCAGGATTCTCCAAGGTACAGATATAAACTGGACTTGAAAATGATCCTAGCTTACATGTTTACATCCATGTTTCAGTGTTTTTGAATATGAATTTTGAAAATCACACTCACTCTAGTAGGTTGCAATTTCCTTGAAGATAGTGATTGAATTTATACTTTAACTAACAGGTGTCTGTCCTCCCTGTCAGCCCTCTAGGCCTCTGTTGTAAAGTTATACACCTGAGGCGATGTAACTTGCCCAGCTCTGAACTGAGTGATTTCTGTACAATTACTTTAAACCATCAGAAAAGCAACACATCATTCAAATTGGATTTCTGGACCAAAAATGGTTTTCAAAATGAAAACATGGCCTGCAGAACTATATCCTTTAGGATCACATTTCTTCACTACCATTCAATCATCATTGTTATAAAAGAGAATCTAAAGTTCTCTCTAAAATATAGACCCCAGCAGCAAAAACATATTTCTAGTGATTATCTGACAGTAGAGTAGGCATTCAAGTACAGGAGGAGGATTTCACTATTCCCATCTAAGTTTAAATTCCAGCTTCATTCTTATTAGCTAGGTGTTGATTGGAAGAATAGGAATGTCTGAAACACCTCTGTTTTCCTATGCTCCGAATGAGTACAAGAACTTTATTTTGAGGCTTATTTTGAGGATTAAATAGCATGACATGCTTCAAATATGCATAATCTTCAGTCAGATTATGGGCCTCTATAAAGTGCATCGCTTGTAATCACCTGATTCAGCTAGAAGCTGTGAACTAGTGCTATTATATTGGGGAAAAGTATAAAGGATTGTATGATTTAGAGATTATGTCTGCAAGACTGGTTTAATGGATATAACTATTTCTGAACCTTAAAGAGTCTAAGAATTGGGACAATTTTGATTTAAAAATCATTCATGGGTTTTGGTTTTTAAATTAAGAAAGCAATTAATAGAATAGTTGAATGGATCTAAGAGGTAATTGTGGAAAACCACATCTCCAAGGTTTGTAAAGCTAAATTATTATTTTTTAGAAGATCTGGTTTCAAGGTTCAGAGTTTATACTTACCTTCCTTATCAATTACCAGTAACAAGATAATGAAATGAATCCAGCAACCATGAGGCATTATCATTGCAGTGGCATTGTGTGAAGTAATCCACATTTCTGGGCTGAAACTAACTGAAAAACATCAGACAAAGAAGACAAATCTCTGAAGCCTTGATAGAGAAATAGTCATTTTAAAATGCATTTATGACGATATATTTTATTTTCCTACTCAAGTATAACTGCATTAACACGATTACCTCCAATGCTCAAAAGATGGGAAATTAGCATGCAGAGGCTTCACTATAAAAGGATTCTCTTGTTTGAACTAAAACAATAAAAGTTATTTTAACCTCTGTCTATGTTAGCATTTTTGGCTGGAAGGAATGTATAAAATTTGACAAATTCTAAATTCATCATGTAAATTTCATCAACTGAGTTCTTAATTTCAGTGTATATGCTTTTCAATTTTATAATTTTCCATTGATCCTTATAGTTTCTAGTTTTCTGCTGAAATTGCTCATCTTGTCATGAATTTTATTGAACATATTAATCAAGATTATTTTAAAATATTATGGCTAATAACTCACTTTCTGGAACTCTGATAAGTCTGTTTCTATTTCCTGCTTTTTTTCTTTAAAAAAAAAAACCCTAAATGGTCTTTTGTCGTTTGGTTGCAGTTTTACTAAGGGAACACTGGGCATTGTGTTTGAAAAATGGTAGAAGATAATTTGAGTCTTTGAAGGTTGTTATTTTCCTCCAGTGATCATCTGTTTTTCTTCTTTCAAGAAGTTAGGGCAGGGGCACATTGAATTTTGTCCGGAGTTGAGCTGATTGGAGGCTTGACTTCAATCTTTGTTAGAGTTAGTCCATTACTTGTTCACACTTTTACTTTATGTGTACTACTTCGAGAATACAATTGAAATTCATGAGAATTTACAAGGGTTCCACCTCCTTGGAGGACCCTGAACTCCAGTTTTGGATCCTTGATCACTGAGATTCCTAAATCCTCTGTACAGTTTCTCAGCGTCTCAATTGCTGCCTTCAAATCAGTAAATGCCTTAGGGTCTCTTGATAAGTCCCCTCACCTTTCCAAGCCACAGTTTCCCTACCTGTATGACAGAGGTAATTCTATAGATCTTACAGTGATATCAGGGCACTTGAATGAAAAAAAAAATCCTAAAATAAATGTGGTTATGTTTGGTACTTAATAGCTACTCCATACATGTCATTTTTCCCATCTTTTGTAATCTAGTCCTTCCTCTAAAAATGTTCAAGTCAAAACTACAATGACTGCCATATGACAGTTCTTCTAGACAGGATTTGAAAGGAAGAAAAGCTTTATTCCAACTGCCTTTTCACAGCATCCGAAGCACAAGTACCTTCTGCCTATCTTGTATGAGGAATCCAGCATCACAGTTTATCTCTTTTTTTCTAAGTCATAAAAAAGCACAAGTTATTTAGAAGTAAAGTACCTAATTCAGGATGCAGTACTTATGAGCTAATTTGAATTTCATATGAGGAAAAAATCTAGCATTTTGCTTACCCTTGAAAAACAAAAATGTGTAGCACATGCATAAATATTATTAGAGGGCAGAAGACACATATTGGCTGAGGGACACCTATAATCAGTTCTTAAGCCCCATGTGTACAGCAGCACAGGTATAAAAATGCAAACGCTGGGTACTACTTGACAGACCCAGGGTTACATCACAGAGAATGTCTCTTTTGTTTTCTTATTGATTTCAAAAGATACACCTCTCTCCCATCAAAAGCTAGGAGCTTCTTTGTAGTAGGTATTTGAAAAGAAATGCCATAATGCAAAGTACTTTTCCTTCTTAACACCAGTAAAATTGGCAATCTTGGTCTGCATGATAGTGGCTATGGCCTTCCCACAATTTTATCATTATCATGGATTGACATACAAAGTCAGTTCTGGGACCCTGGAGAGCTTCCAAAATCAGTTTTACTGAGTTATAATTTACATAAACTGCACCCATTTAAAAAGTATCCACTTCCATGAATTTTGTTTATACACATGAAACCACCACTATAATGAAGACACAGAACAGTTCTACCTCCACAGCCAGAGAATCCTGTGTCTCTTTGCAGTTCATATCCCTTTCCACCTCCAGTCCCAGGTACTCATTGATTTTCTTTCTGTCACTATAGATCAATTAGCATTTTACATTAGTTTGCATCTTCTAGAAATTTATATAAATGTAATCATACAGTATAAATCTTTTCTTCTTTTGTCTCATGTCTTTCACTGACCATTATATTTTAGGTTCGTCATATTATATGTATGTTTGTCCCTTTTTATTGCTGTGTTATATTCCATCATATAGGAATTGTATATATACAATTCATTTACTTGATTGCTTATTGATAGAGATTTGCATTGCTTCTAGGTTTTTTCCTGTTAAAAAAATGCCACTATGAACATTTGCATGTGAGTCATTTTACTTTCATTTCTCTTGGGTAAATACCTAAGAGTGGAATGGCTAGGTCATATGGAAGGTGTATGTTTAACTTCATAAGAAAGTGACAAATCGTTTTCCAAAGTGTTTGTAGTATTTTACATTCCCACCAACAATATGAGAGTCCCAGTTGTGGGGACACTTCTTAACACACTTCTTATTTGCTTAAAGACTCAGAACAAACCAGTACCTAGTAAAGTTTGTCATTGGGCTCTCCATTTATTCTCTCTGATTCTGTTTCTACACCTGAAAAATAATAGTAATAAGACCTGCCTCTGGGTGTATTAATGTTCAAATGAGATATGGATGTAAAGATCTTAGCACATGGTAAGTACTCATTAAATGTTGTCTATTATTATTATCTACATATTATTAAAACTATATGCCAGGGATTTTCTAAGACTTGTACATTTATCATCTTATTTAATCTTCACAAGTACCTTGAAATGTAAGTACTCATAAATATTTTGTGGATGAAGAGACTATGACTCAGAGAGGTTAAAAGGCTTGTTCAAAAATCAAACAAATGAATAATGATCTTGAATTCAAATCCAGGCATATAATTAAAAAATCTCGAGAATTTAAGCATCATGTTTGCTGGTCTTACATTCTAATAAGTTTAAGAGTAAATATAAGCACACTGTTATCATCAATCCCACTAGCTTGTCACAGTACATTATTACTTGCTCTTTGTTAGATCACTCAACAGATAAAGCATTTCCTTTTTCTTTTGTGTTTCAGATGCTTAAGCTCCATTCTGTTTTGTAAATTACTAGCATCTAAATATAAAACAGAGATAAATAACCTCATATGTCCAATACCTCACCTGTCTCCTCTGTTCCACTTAGAAATGGCCCCAAACAGTTGATTACCCTATCCTAGTATCTAAGCTTTCTCCAGAACAGTTTTCTACGTGCAATGCTGTTCTAAGAAGTAGGTATCTACCAAATTGGAAAACTGTCTGATTGAACAAACATCTATCCTATGATATAACAATTCCACTCCCAGGTATATGCCTAGTAGAAATGAATGCATATATTTACCAAAATAAATGTATTAGTATATTCATAGCAACAACACTTGTAATAGCCCCAAATTGGCAGAGATTGGGGGAGAGCCAAAGGACCATTAACAGTATATAAGCAAATTGCACTTTAGTCATACAAAAAAATAGAAACCATTGAAAATGAACAAATTACAGCTATGTGCAAAAACACATAACACCTATGCGCAAAAATCACAGAAACATAATATTGAGCAAAAGAAGCCAGACCAAAAAAGGTACATACAGCATAGTCCCATTTATATAAAGTTGAAAAACAGGCAAAGGTAGTCTATGATATTTGAAGTGAAATTAATGGTTACTCTTATTTGGGAGGGGAGTGTGAGTAGTTGGAAGAGAACATGAACAAGGCCTCTGGGGTGCTGGTAATATTTTGTTTATATGGATGTTGTACCTTGGTGTTCAATTTGTGAAAATGTATCAAGCTGCCTAATTATTTATCCTTGAACTTTCCTATGTTATTCTTCAATTAAAAATTCAAAAGAAATTAAGCCCTCAGTTTGATACCCCATCAAAATACAAAATTCTTGGTCAAGGCTGCTAATAGTGTTGTTTTCTTTCATTGATCCTTCATTTAAACATCTATTCAAGTATTACTTTGTGAGAAACTGAGATAAAACCAATTTTTCTAACAATTAAAATTTAACAAAATTCTCTCTCTTACCACCAAATCTGTATGTCCCTTCTTTTCTGTTGCCTCATATGAGAATAGAAAATAAAAATATGAGACTCACACTTCACAGTGACTTTAGGTAGATATGAGTACCTCTGGCAAGTTTATCCTAAGGGGGTAGTCTTAGAGAATGAGTTATTCAGCAAATCTTGCAGTCAGCATAAAGCAAAACAGCAAATAACACAGGTGTTAAAAGGGGTTTGTTCTTGTTCTTTATAATTCAGTTTGCCAAGAAAAAAATCATTGATCTTGGCCTGCCTCCATTCATAAGTAATGCTTCCCATATTGAACTATATCTTCCCAAGCCCAGCAGCCACTACATTTATCAGAACTGCCCGTAAATGTAGATACATGGAAACCAGAGACCAGAAGGTTAAAATAGTTTGATATATGTTGGTATTTGACTACATTTTCTTATTCATTAATTAAGCAACTTAAAGCAGCCAGCTGAAGTTTTTCTCTTTGGATGCTTTAGGCAATTATTATTTATAGGACTTAACTTGGCAAAGCAGTTTCATGTGGGATTGTACCCCACCTATCATTGTTTATTATTCATTTTGCTATTTGATGAATGTTCCTTGGTACAGCAAAAGCTATACAAATCTATGAAATATCTTTGCTTACACTTATCAGAAGAATATATTTGTTGTTTCCTTTTAGACATATGAATTCTGCCTGAAATTGGAGCCATCCGAGCTCAAAGCAGAAAATAACTGGATATTAATGGAGGAAAGACTTCGTATTTGGCTAACCAAAGTGAGATTCTTATACCAATAGCATTGACCTCCCCTGGGAGCCTGTTAGAAATGTAGACTCTTGGCCCCTGGCTACACTTATTGAATTATACTCATCATCTTAGCCAGGTCCCCAGATGATGCCTATATACATCCATGTGTGAGAAGAACTGCTGTAGAGTATTCAGATGTAAACTTTAATAAAAGAATCTCCAAGAAGGATCTCAAGTGGCTAACTGGGCTTAAATTGAAAAGGGAGCCTGGGAGTCATTTGCTGATTGGGGGTCACATATGTATTCTGTATTTCTGGAAGAACCACAAATTGACCATTGCCACCCTTGCCTAAGCATGTTTCTTTTTCAACTACCAAAATAAACCGCCTCCAGAAAGTCACATTTCTCCACTGGACTTGACCAGTGAGCTGTGACCTGAATTTGAATTTAAATATCAACCAATTAGGACTGAGCACTTGCTGCTCTTCATGCTTCAATCCCTCATTTGCATAGGAGATGGGAATGGAAACCTGGAAGAGAATTTTCTCAATATAAGATAACCCCTCTCTTCTTCCTGCTAAGTATACTTCCCTTTTGTACCAAAGGCTGCAACTCCCCAGTTTGCAAACTGCTTATTGAAACACAGCCTCCCTTTTTGTCTCAAATTCTTTCCTAGAGAATTTTTGTTGACACAGGAAATATTGACTTCTCTGAGTAGTAGATAAAGATTTTTTTCCCATTTTATATTAAACACTGCATCTTCTTTCTTATAGCATGCAAAATAAGTACCGATTTGGAGACCATGCTTTAACTCTCTCCAACCATAGAGAAGAGGATCTCCTATACCTCGTGAGGTTAGGAGTAGAGGCAGCCTATTTAAAATTCTCTATGTGAGGGCTGGAGATGTTGCTTAGTAGTAGAGTGGGCAGATTTGTGGGCAGAGAAACCTCTGTAATGCTGAAGGAAATGAAATATTCCTGTCTGGTGAAAAGACTGCTTATCTTTGCAATTTATATCCTCAGTATTCATTCTCCCCTTCTTTTTAATAATGTTCCACACATAGAATTTTATAAGGGCATATGGCTGTGTAGCTAGAGACTACATTTTCCATCATGCCTTGCAGGTAAGTGTGGCTATGATACTAAATTATCACAATAGAATGTGAATAAGAGTATGTATATATCTTACTATTTCTTTCTTAAAAGGAAATTGTTTCCCCTACCTGCTTCCCTTTTACCTTTCCTTGGGGCAGAAATCTAGGCATGAATCCAGGCATGGTGGTGTATACCTGTAATCCCAGTACTTGGGAGGCTGAGACAGGAGGATCACAGGTTTGGGACCAGTCTCAGCAACTTAGTGAGACCCTCAGCAACTTAGTAAGACCCTGTTTCAAAAAAATAGGGCTGGTGGTATAGTGCAGAGGTAGAATACCCCTGGATGTAATCCCCAGTACTGAAGAAGGAAGGAAGGAAGGAAGGAAGGAAGGAAGGAAGGAAGGAAGGAAGATGTGATGCTGGGAAAACAACTTAGATAATCTCTATTAGGGCAACATCTATAGCAGACAGCTAAAACCAAATGTCATCAAAGAGAGACACAACAAGAAACAAGTTAATTTACTATGTAGACACCCAGACTAGCTGAGAAATCAGAGGCACAAATACCTCAGAAGATATGGTGAAATACAGAAAAACTGATTAAAAATGTATATGAGGGATATGTAACCCCCCACCAGATTCTCTCTGTAATTCTTCCCAGCCAGCCACCAGCACTCTACACCCCAATGGAGATCCCAAAGTAGTTGAGACCAAGAGGCTCCAGAGTCTAGCACAAGATAGGGAAAGGAAGAGAGTTGGACTGAATTTTTAGAAGTTCCTTTTCTTTCTTGGCTTCTAGAACCCTACCAGATAGGCTTCTAGTCCTCCAATCAGGGAATTGGAAGAATTTTTTTTTCCTGAAGAAGCAATCCCAATGGAAAAGACCTATAGATTTTCATACTTGAGGGTTCCCTAGTGAAACATCTGAGTCCCATCTACTCATACATAGCTTTTAATTAGTTTTCCTGTGTTTTATTCTAAAACATGAATAAATAGCCTAAGATAACCAACATTCTGGATCACCTCCAACATGACTGTCAGAGATCAAAACAAATATGCCAACAAAGAATAGAACGAAAGAAATTTTTAGATAAAAGCAATAATAGGTTTAAAAATAGCAATAAGAGAGGGTAAGAAAAAAGTTTCATCCATTAATCAATAATATGATATTACAACATGGCAATAATCACTGAAAACACTTAAGAGATATTGGAAGTTAAAATTATTATAGCTAAGATAAAAATGTTCAATAGATGGGTTCAAAGATAAACATTAGAAAACATATAAAAGAAAGCAAAAAGACCTACAAAGTAATAGGGGGACTGTGATAGTCAATCTAGGTTGTCAACTTGACCTGATCATGACACAACCAAGATCATGTGACTTTGGGTGTGTAACAGCAGATTAAACAGAAAGCCCTGCCCTGAATGTAGGCAGCAGGATTCTGATAGGTGCGGACTTAGATAAAAGAGGGAGAAGCCGCGTAGAGTGTGTGCGACTCTTTCCGAGGAAAACACATCTGCTCTCGCCTGAGATTGTTGGCCGCCGGCTTCGCCTTTCTCTGAAGAGCTTCTTGATCTCGGCCTCCAGCTCTTGGAACTGAAACTTCACCATCGTTTCTCTGAAGAGCTTCCTGATCTTCACGTCTTGGACTGGGACTGAATTAGTGGTTCCTCCGATCCTAAGACTCCAGCTCTTAGACCGTTCGACCAGCTACTGGTTCCTCTGACTCTCCACGTGCAGTCAGAACCTGGGACTACATTGTTTCAAACTGTAAGCCCATCTGATAAATCCCTTTTTCAAATATACTCATTCTGTGTATTCTGTTAATCTAGAGAACCCTGTCCAATACAGA
>PVJS01060748.1:0-11168 GCA_004027185.1 Glis glis | reverse complement strand
GGAACCTGTACTGTAAGATGGGAGAACCGAACCATGAATTGCATCGTCAATGTTTTTGCTATTGCAATTGTCCTGTAACCAACAGAAAATGTTGAGCTAAAACCATTAACTTAAGAATTTGTCAGTGTATTCTTTCTAAAAAGAGTAAAACTTATTAATGTGCTAGATAACAAGTGTGCAATATGCTTCAAAGCTATCGACAAAAATGGAATATTATAAGCAAGCAATGTCATTGGCAGATTATCTCATTCTCTACAGCATTATTGAAATAGAAAAAAATGAATGTTAGCAAAAAGTAAATGCAGAAATATGGCATGATATTATATTTATACCAGCTTTTCACTAACCTTATTATGTACCTAAGGAGATGGGGAAATTCACCTTTCAGCTAGAGTATGTAACAGAAACAAATATGTGAACAAAAAAGCTGCAAGGATAAATGTGGAAAAATGAAATGAATTAGTTAACAACTCAGTTTTTTATTCCCCTCCCTTAGTTGTACATAATATTTAATGGAAAGTAATTTTGATCTTTTTTTTCTATCAACTAATGTTACAGTAGCAACTATGATTAACCTGTTTACTTTTTCTGAGAACTGGTAAATCCATTTTTTAAAAAAATTTAAGTTCTTGGATTTATACTTGAGATTGAATTAAATCTGATAATCTGAATGTCCTAGTTAAGCAAAATTAGTTTCAGTGTATGATGAATGATATATGACTCAGACAACTGCCTTACAGTTTACTCATTCCATGTGGAACAAACATTTATTGAATGTTTGTTATGAGTACCTTTCTCTGCTAGGCATCGTGGTTATCAATATTCTGTTCATATGCTGAGATTCTTTTGGCAGCTGTTTAGTGGAAAAACTAGCATTTGTTTGGGGAAGAATAAAAGAGTTGTTTTACAAGAGAAGAGAAAAGTGAGTCTGGTTATCCATGTAGAAGTAAACAAAATGAAAAGCACTTATTGATGACAGAATTATAGATACAATTTTAAGAGTTGCTCTTAGAAAATTAAAAATGCATAAAATATGCAACTCTTAGTTAAAGGCCTTATTAATAGTCTTAACTATACAAGTATCAAAATTTATCATTGCTGTAGCTACAACCATCTGTAAATATTACTTATTTTGTGGGGTACAAATTGAGTGGAGTAGAGGATAAATTAAAAGTATACAATCATTAGCAGGTTATCTAATATCTCAGGGCTTATGAAATATAGTTAAATTTATTGAGAAAATAAAAGATAAAAATTAGGGTACACAGCTGGCTACCAAATGCGAAGTCAATCTGCTATTTAACCTTGAAAACAAAACCAATTTTGCATATTACCACTAACACTAATACACATAGAGACTGAAATCATGATTCATAGAACTTTTAGGGAGAAGGGAGGCTTAGTATAAAAGCAGTATTCTTGTAGGAATACTATGTATATGGTTGATATTTTGATGAATAAAAATAATGATCCAATGTTTAAGAAGAAGATTAAGAAAATACAAGGATCAGTGATAGAGTGTTTCCCTTGCTTGCGTGAATCCCTGGGTTCCATCCATGACAAAAAAAGAGAGAAGAGGAGAAAGAGAGACAGACAGATAGACAGGAAGAATAGAAAAGAAGGAAGAAGAAAGAAGGAAGGGAGGGAAGGAGGGAAGGGGAGAGAGAAAATACAAGGATAGAGTTTAATGCAATGATCTGTGTTTTTGGCACATCAAAAATTCTCAGTCATAACTTTTATGTTACATCATGCTGCTGGCTTTTGTGCCCCTGAAGATTTTACTAGTGACCAAAAAATCTGTGCAATTAAATCTTGTTTTTGAAGCCTGATTTCAAGAAAAAAAAAATCAAATCATACCTCGTGAGCTTGCTATCTGCTCTATTTCTAGTTAAAGTATAATAAAGATTATCTTTCTGTGCTGTAAAAAAAAAAAAAAAAAAAAAAAAAAAAAAAAAAAAAAAAAAAAAAAAAAAAAAAAAAAAAAAAAAAAAAAAAAAAAAAAAAAAAAAAAAAAAAAAAAAAAAAAAAAAAAAAAAAAAAAAAAAAAAAAAAAAAAAAAAAAAAAAAAAAAAAAAAAAAAAAAAAAAAAAAAAAAAAAGGAAGAAATATAATAAGACCTATGGTATAATACCATTTATGTAGGCTAAAGTCACATGTATTTACAAAACTGCACTATGGGGCTGGGGTGTAGCTCAGTGGTAGAATACTTGCCTAGCACTAGGGACCTAGACCCTGGGTCCCCAGTATTGTAAACAAACAAAACCCACTGCACTATGTATCTTTTAAGAATGCCTATAAACTCAGCATGGTGGCTCATACCTGTAATCCCAGTACTTGGGAAGCTGAGACCGGAGGATCACAGATTCGAAGCCAACCTCAGCAACACAGTGAGACCCTCAGCAACTTAGTGAGACTCTGTTTCAAAATGAAAAATGTCTGGAGTGTAGCTCAGAGTAGAATGACCCTGGGTTCAAACCCCAGTGCCCCCCCCCAAAAAAAGAATACCTATATACACAAGGACAACATTAAACACATTCCTCCCTCTTATGGGGAGGGAGGAAGAATAAACGAGTAGGGAAACAAATGGGAAAAACATCATTGAAGGACAATGATGTACCATGAACTGAAGACATCTGCCCAACTTTCTGTAGCAGAGGAGAAAAATTGTCCTCAAAAAGTTTCACACAGCCAGGTGTGGTGGTGCACGCTTGTAATCCAGTACTTGGGAGGCTGAGACCGGAGGATCCGGGTTCGCGGCCAGCCTCAGCTACTTAGTGAAGCCTCCACAACTTAGTGAGACCCTGTTTCAAAATAAAGTATAAAAAATAGGGCTGGGGGTGTAGCTCGGAGGTAGAATGCCCCTGGGTTCAATCCCCGGTACCGCAAAAAAAAACAAAGAAAGTTTCACACAGATGGTCAATAATAAGGGCATCAGGAGTTTTCTGTGTCTCTATCTCTCTTCACATGTGTTTTCGTGTGTGTGTATGTTGAATCCAGAAGCATTTTACCATTGAGCTATGTATACCTCTAGCCCTATTTATTTATTTATTTATATTTATTTATTTTTTATTTTTGGAGACAGAGTCTTGCTAAATTGCTGGGGCTGGCCTAGAACCTGCAATCCTCCTGTCTTGGCCTCCCAAGTACTGGTATTACAGGTGTGCACAATTGCTCCTGGCAGGAGCTTTCTCTTAATAACTTGAATAGTTGGTGGCTATGTAAGATTTTGATAGAAAGTTCAAAAGAAGGACCATGAAGATCATCATTCACGCATCTTAGGACATTTCAAGGTGACACAGGGTAGGTGAGAAAGTGTAAAGTCTTAGGCTCCTAAGGGACATTTCAAGGGAGTTTTTGGGTCGCGGTCATGGTGGCAGGTATAGGGTAGACCCATAATGAAGGGGAGCAAGCCAGAATTCAATGGATCCATCCAGTCCTAGGTAAGTTGTCTCCTGATCCTGGCTGAAATGACCCTGCTCAGAGAGGGGACCATGAATAGGATTTGTTTCATCAGATACTTTGGAGGAGACTTCATATTGAGCAGTCTCCAAAGGCAGTAAGTATATAGAAAAACATGTAAGGAAAGGAAACATTTGGCCTAAAAGAAAGGAGACGGAAATATGTAGGAAGGCACTCTGACCCCGGGTTAGAGCTAGATGTGGTAGGGAAGGAAAAGGAACAATTTAAGAAGCAGTTGTTATTTGTATACTCTGATTTGTCTAAATATAATGTCGTGTCGGGCAGAAAAGTACATACTTGGAAATACTGGTAGAATCTGATTAACATCTGTAGTTTAGTTAATAATACTCTACCAATGTTAATTTATTTTTATTTTTTAGCAGTACTGGGGATTGAACCCAGGGGCATTCTACCTCTGAGCTACACCCCCAGCCCTATTTTATTTTTTAATTTTGAAACAGGGTCTAAGTTGCAGAGGGCCTCACTAAGTAGCTGAGGCTGGCGGCGAACCTGTGATCCTCCTGTCTGAGCCTTCCAATTACCTGAATTACAAGCATGTGCCACCACACCCGGCTTGTTAATTTCTTTTTAATCTTTATATTTCTTAATTACAAAAGTGATTCATGTGCACTGTAAGAAATTCAGAAACCATCAATGTGTAAATAAATAAGTAGAAGTCAGCCGAGTGCAGAGGCACACACCTGTAATCTCAGTATTTAGGAGGCTGAGACAGGAGGATTGCAGGTTTGCGGCCAGCCTTAGCAACTTAGTCAGACCCTGTATAAATAAATATATATATGACTGGGAGTGTAGCCCAGAGGTAGAGCACCCCTGTGTTCAATTCCCAGTACCCCTCAGCCCACCCTCCCCCACCATGAAGAAATCTCTTAGCTAAAGCTCATGGACTTTTTTCGGGGTACTGTGGATTGAACCCAGGGGCATCAGGGGCATTCTACCTCTGAGCTACAACCCTGGCCCTTTTTATTTTTTATTTTGAAATAGTCTCACTAAATTGCTAAGGCTGGCCTGGAACCTACAATCCTTCTGTCTTTGCCTCCCAAATACTGGAATTACAGGTGTGTGCAACTGTACCTAGTTACTCATGGACTTTTTTAAAAATAGAATTTAATTTTTAGAGCAGTTTTAGGTTCACAGCAAAATTGAATGGGAAGTACAGAGATTCTCATATACTCCATGTCCCCACTCATGCATAGTCTCTCTCACTATCAGTATTCCTAACCAACTGGGTGTAGTAGCACACACCTGTAATCCCAGCTAGTTGGGAGACTGAGCCAGGAGGATCACAAATTCAAGGCCAGCCTGGGCAACTTAGAGAGACCTTGCCTCAAAATTAAATACAAAAAAGATTGAGGCTACAGCTCAGTGGTAGAGTGCCTCTATGTTCAATCCCCAATAACTAACATACATACACAGACACACAGACACACACACACACACACACACACACACACACCTCTCTAATCAAACTAAAGTAGTATATTGTTCCAATCGATGAACCTACAGTGACACATCATTGTCACCCTATATCAATAGTTTTCATTAGGGTTCACCTAGCTGTTATATATTCTAGGGTTTTGATAAATGTGTAATGACATGTATCCAACATTATAGTATCATGCATAGTCATTTCACTGCTCTAAAAACCCTCTATTCTCTGTCTGTTCATCCCTTCCTCCATGTTTGGCGTATCACTAAGTGTATATCTATGTCATTCTTTTTAGTGGTCACACAGTATTCCAATGAATGATTTTCCATAATGCTGGCATTTTCTAGCCCTCTAATAATACAAACGTTGCATCCATGAATACACTTGAACTTATATCTTAGTGCAATTGTGCTATTTCGATAGGACAGATTCTTTGATTTGGATGGCCAAGTCACATAGTATTATATTTACAATTTTGATAGATTTCTCTCTAAAAGAAATTCAATCATTCACAAATATTTATTGTATATCTGTCTTACATCAGACATTTATGAGGCTTTAGGAATCTGGCTATGAAGAAAACAGACATGGTTCTGAACGGAGGACATTATCACTTAACAAATAATCACACAAATCATTATTGTTGTAACTGTAGTAAAATAACACTGAAAGAAATATAACTGTAGTAAAATAACTGAAGGAAAATAATAGGGTGGTCATGGAATGTAGACAGAAGAAACTATCTTATATTGGGCATTTGGGGAGAACCTTCATTAAGCTGAGAACTAAAGGACGACTAGGAATAGACAAGGAAGGCCGTGAGTCTGGGGAATGAGTGAGGGAGAAAGAGCCTTCCAGATAAAGGGAAGACCTGTGTGGAGGCCCTGAGGTAGAAGAACAGAGTGGGCTAAGGTGGAGGAACACTGGGGCTAGCCAGTGTGCAGGGACAAAAGCTGGGAACCCCGGCTGAAGAGGAAGACGGGGCCAGGCTAGGCTGGGCCTTCCAGGCAGCCAATTACAATCTCTTCAACACTGAACAAAGGGACCCATTTCTTGCAACTTTTTAGACCAGCAATATTTAGAGGTATTTTCTTCCCTCCATTCTATTGCTGTGTGAACATTCCTTGATTTTCAATAAAAGCATTTTGAGAAGAGAATAACAGTTCATGTTGAGATTGTCAGACTCAGAATGCACATAAAATTTACTTTGTGATGCTAGCCAAATTTCCTAAATCCCTGTGCATCCCAGCATATTTCTTCTATTTTAGGACATGAAATATGAGAGAAATTTCCTGTTTCTGCAAAACCAATTTGTTGATGCAAAGCAAACTATGCTTGCTCCACTCAGCTCAAGTTCCTGGATGCTCCTTCTGGGGGTCTTGGATCCTACCTTGTTCTAGCCAATGAAATGCAAGTCTTGGTGGGAAGGAACTTGCTGGGCAGTTGGCCCTTTAGAGTCACACCTTCCAATTCCCTCTTTGATGGTGCAGGTGCTGTCAAACATGGCCTTTCAGTCTGTGTCTTCTCTGGGATCCCATAGAATCCAAGTCATTTAATTCTTCTTATTGGTGCTTAATAAGTATTTATTGAACGAATATATCATATTAGCACATGCTTAGAAAACTTCTTTTTTTTTTTGCGGTACCGAGGATTGAACCCAGGGGCGTTTTACCTCCGCGCTACACCCCCGGCCCTATTTTTTATACTTTATTTTGAAACCGGGTCTCACGAAGTTGCGGAGGGCCTCACTAAGGAGAGAGAGAGAGAGAGAGAGAGAGAGAGAGAGAGAGAGAGACAGGAAGAGACAGCAGGAGAGCTGAGGCTGGCCGCGAACCCGGATCCTCCGGTCTCCGATCCTCCGGTCTCCGCCTCCCAAAGTACTGGGATTACAAGCGTGCGCCACCACGCCCGGCGAAAACTTCTAAATTATAGTATTCAATGTAATTCTGTGCAACCATTAAAAAGGAGGTAGATAGCTGGGAGTGGTGATGTATGCCTGTAATCCCAGTACTTGGGAAGCTGAGATAGGAGGACCACAGGTTTGAGGACAGCCTCAGCAACTTAGCAAGACTCTCATCAACCTAGCGAGACCCTGTTTCAAAACAAAAAATAAAAAGGGCTAGGGGTGTAGTTCAGAGGTAGAATGCCTCTGGGTTCAGTCCCCAGTAACACACACACACACACACATACACACACACATACTAATTATATATACACATATACACACAATATAAGAAAGATATCTACTTCTTATTTACACATTTCTGTGCTGTCTGGATTTGTTGCAGTGCACGTGTTAATTTTGTAATTAAAATGAATAACTGAGTGAGTGAATGGATGAATGACTGGATCACAGACTTTTTAGGGATTAGAGAAGGGTGAATGGAAAAGGAAATTCAGTCCTTAAGTTTCTCTCTCTGAGCTTTTTACTACATCTGGGACCTATTCTTTCAACTTTTGTTTTTGTTGTTGTTTTCTTCTCTCTAGTGTTCTCCCCCACCCACCCGTATTGGGAATTGAACCCAGGGGCATTCTACTTCTGAGCTACACCCCCAACCCTTTTTATTTTTTGTGTGGAAACAGGGTCTTGTTAGATTTCTGATAGTCTTACTATGTTGCTGAGGCTATCCTTGAACCTGCAATCCTCCTGTCTTAGCCTCCCAAATACCAAGATTACAGGAGTGTGCCACCATGTCCAGCTTTAGTGATTCTTTAAAAAAAATTATTTATTTTGGCCGGGTGTGGTGGCGCACGCTTGTAATCCCAGTACTTTGGGAGGCGGAGACCGGAGGATCCGGGTTCGCGGCCAGCCTCAGCTCTCTCTCTCTCTCTCTCTCTCTCTCTCTCTCTTTCCCTGTCTCTCTCTCTCTACCTAGTGAGGCCCTCTGCAACTTTGTGAGACCCGGTTTCAAAAAAAAGTATAAAAAAAATAGGGCCGGGGGCATAGCGCAGAGGTAGAACGCCCCTGCGTTCAATCCCCGGTACCGCAAAAAAAAAAAAAAAAAAAAAATTATTTATTTTGGTGCTGGGGGTTGAACCCAGAGCCTCACACATGCTCAGCAAGTGCAGTACACTGATTTATACCCCCAGCCCTTGACTTATATTTGAATAATTTCATAAAACATTTCCAAAGACTAATAATGTTATAATAAATAAAAAATAGGTTTGAGGTAGGCGTGGTGATGCGTGCCTGTAATCCTAATACTTGAGAGGCTGAGACATTAGGATCAAAGGTTTAAGGCCAGCCTCAGCATCTTAGCAAGACCTTTAGCAACTTAGTGAGACCCTGTTTCAAAATGGGCTGGGGGTATAGATTAGGGGTAGAATGCCCCTGGGTTCAATCCCCAGTACCAAAAAAATAGTTTTGAAACAGTATGAACTCTAGTTTGGGGGAAAAATATATGTATAGGAAAAGATCTGAAAAAAAAATAGGGCTATCTCTGGGTGTGGGGTGGATTAAAGGAAACCACTACCTCTTATTGCTTGAATATTTTACAATATGCATATATTTATTTTACTACCACAGACAATTATGATAGCTTAGTTTTATTTTTTACTATTTCCATGTTTCCTTTTCATTCAATATTCATTCATTCATTCATTCAATAGACGTTTATGGAGCATCTGCTCTGTGTGTGACATGGTGCTTCCTCTTACGCTCATGATCTGGTGGGAAGACTGACAAGAAAACCATGTGGATGCGTAATACAAAGTGTTACAGGGCCATCCATCTGCCAGGAGAGTCCAGGAGTGACCAGGGAAGGCGGCACAGAGGAGGTGTCACTTAAGCTGTGTCTTGAGGAATGAGAAGTTTGCCCATCAGGCTGTGAGGAAGGCATTCCAGAGAAAGAGAACACCTTGGATAAAAACACCTATTGAGCCAGGCATGGTGGCGCACACTTTAATCCCAGACTTGGGAGGCTGAGACAGAAGGATTGCAGGTTTGCCACCAGCCTCAGCAACTTAGTGAGGCCCTCCGCAACTTAGTGAGACCCTATTTCAAAATAAAGAATAAAAAATAGGGCTGGGGGTATAGCCCAGAAGTAGAATGCCCCTGGGTTCAAACCCCAGTACCGCAAAAACAAACAAACAAACAAACAAACAAATAAATAAACCTTTTGAAGAATATGGAGAGGTGAAAGAGGATAGCCTGCTCATGAACATTAAACAAGTCAGTGTGGTGGAAGCTCAGGGGACATGGGAAGAAGATGATCTAGCCAGGCGTGGTGGCGCACGCTTGTAATCCCAGTACTTTGGGAGGTGGAGACCGGAGGATCTGGGTTC
The DNA here is from genome assembly GCA_004027185.1 of Glis glis. Lineage (NCBI taxonomy): Eukaryota > Metazoa > Chordata > Mammalia > Rodentia > Gliridae > Glis > Glis glis. Next base: position 1,978 of record PVJS01060748.1, on the reverse strand, counting down.
GCGGCCAGCCTCAACTCTCTCTCTCCCTGTCTCTCTCTCTCTCTCTCTCTCTCTCTCTCTCTCTCTCTCTCTTTCTCTCTCCTTAGTGAGCCCTCCACAACTTCGTGAGACCCAGTTTCAAAAATAAAGTATAAAAAATAGTGCCGGGGGCGTAGCGCGGAGGTAGAACGCCCCTGGGTTCAATCCCTGGTACCGCAAAAAAAAAATAAATAAATAAATAAAGAAGATGATCTATAGAAACAGACGCCCTATAGCTGGGCGTGGTGGCACACACTTGTAATCCTAGTACTTGGGAGGCTGAGACAGGAGGATCACAGGTTCGCAGCCAGCCTCAGCTACTTAGTGAGACCTTCTGCAACTTAATGAGAGCCTGTTTCAAAACAAAAGAATAAAATTGGGCTGGGGGTGTAGGTCAGAAGTAGAATGCTCCTGGGTTCCATCCCCAGTACTACACACACACAAAAAAGAAACAGATACCCTAAAAACAGTACAAGCCTTTGAGGGATCTTGTGGGAGACACAGTACAGGCATTGCTGCTCCCACTTAATAGCTGAGAAAACTGAGTTAGAGAGGTTCAATGACTTGCCAGGGACATGTTAAGAGAGGGGGCCACGCTAGAATATAGTTGGAGGGGTGTGTGTGTGTGTGTGTGTGTGTGTGTTACGGGGTTAAACCCAAGGGCATTCTACTTTTGAGCTATACCCCCAGCCCTTTAATTTTTTGTTTAGAAACAGGGTCTTGTTAGGTTGCTAAGAGTTTCACTATGTTGCCAAGGCTGTCCTCGACCCTGTGATCCTCCTGTCTCAGCTTCCCAACTACTGGGATTATAGGCATGCACCACCATGCCTGGTATTTGAAGGTTTTTACTTTGGACAATAGTGCCTCCTGGTCTAGGCCTCATCCTTGACAACCCTCTGATGTTCTGGCTTGAATTACTTCAAGTTGTTAGTAAAGAACAGGGCTGACCCACAGTAGGCTCCGACCACACTGGCCACACACTTGGCAACTCTTGTTTCAGAAGCCACAAGAGAGCTTTCTCTAAGAGAGATTTTCCTAGGAAATAGCATGTACACACCCAGTCATGAAGTTGATGGGGAACCTCTCAGAAATGATGGACGAGGTAGATTTCCTGGCACCCAGCCATCCTGGGGAGCCACTTTCCATCTTTGTTGCCAGGATTAAGTGGCTCTTTGGTTTCTTATTTCTACCCAAGAAAGGAAGCCATGAATGTAAGGGCTAAAATCAGTGTTTCATGATGCTCCATAAGCTTTGGAATCAGAAAGACCTGATTCTCACACTCACTGAGATGTGTGAGAATGACTAAAATGAAAACACTGACAATTCCATGTGTTGTCAAGAATGCAGAGCAACTAAGCCAGGTGTGGTGGCACACACTTATAATCCCAGTACTAGGGAGGCTGAGACAGGAAGATCGCAGGTTTGCGGCCAGACTCAGCAACTTAGTGAGGCTCTCAGCAACTTAGTGAGACCCTGTTTCAAACTAAAAAAATAATAAAATAGGGCTGGGGGTGTAGCTCAGAGGTAGAATGGCCCTGAGTTCAATCCACAGTAATGCGCGCGCGCACACACACACACACACACACACACACACACACACACACAAATACACTACTGGAAAAAAAATTCAAGCATTCATCAACAGGAGATGGATAAATAAATTTCATAAAATGAAATACTTCTTAACAGTTAAATAGGAACAAACTACTAATACATACAACAATGTGTACAAATCCCAGACACATTATGTGGAGCAAAACAAGCCAGATACAAGAATATGATTCCACTCTTATGAAGTTCAAGAATAGGTAAAACTAAGCTGGGCGTGGTGGCGCACGCTTGTAATCCCAGTACTTGGGAGGCTGAGACCAGAGGATCTGGGTTCGCGGCCAGCCTCAGCTATTTAGTGAGGCCCTCCGCAACTTAGTGAGACCCTGTTTCAAAATAAAGAATTAAAAAA
>PVJS01060747.1:0-11167 GCA_004027185.1 Glis glis | reverse complement strand
CTCTCTCTCTCTCTCTCTTTCTCTACCTAGTGAGGCCCTCTGCAACTTCGTGAGACCCGTTTTCAAAATAAAGTATAAAAAATAGGGCCGGGGGTGTAGCGCAGAGGTAGAATGCCCCTGCGTTCAATCCCCAGTACCGCAAAAAAAAAAAAATGGTACTTGTCAGAGCCTCAATGTTCTCTTCTGAAATGGTGCATTCAATTTAATGTTTATCTAGGACCTACTATGTGGCAGGTGCCAGCCCAGCTGCTGGGGACACAATGGTGATCAAGACAACAGTGAATAAAATAGAGATACTTGCCCTCTAGTTGAAAATACAGTGTGTGTGTGTGTGTGTGTGTGTGTGTGTGTGTGTGTGTGTATGTGTGATGTAAAATCAGGTATGGTAAGTGCAATGAAGAAAAATAAATTATTATAAAAGACTTGTGAGTAAAAGGGTTACTATTTTAGATAGGATGGTGGCTGGGGGAGGCTTCCCTGAAGAGGTAACATTTGATAGAGTCGTGAAGGCAGTTTGAGAAAGCAGATTCCAAGGCCTCTAAATCAGAACCCAGCTTGACATCCGAGGGCCAGCAAGGAGACCGTGTGGTTGGAGCCTGGGAAAGGAAGAGGAAAGCCACAGGATGAATTTGGGCAGGATGCCGGGGGCCAGCTCATCACGAAGGGTTCGGTGAACTGTGGTGAGACCAGGACGGCCTAACAGTGCCTGCTGGTTGGGTTGGTAAATGTTAAACAGTGTAATGTGTGTAAACACCCAGCAGATTGCCTCGCATTGATGTCACCGGTGAATGACGCCCCCTCTGCCTCTGCTCTCAGCCCCCCTTCACTGTTAGACCCGTAAGAAAGGGCACGCATTTATGTTTCTTCTGACTCTGCAGCCAGAACCGGAAAATTCCCATAGAAAAAAACTGACCATCAACAAGGTAACTAATGTGTGGGGAGGTAGATGATTGTGGGAAACACAAAGGAAGTTTTAGTGACCCCCCGGAGAGACCTAACAATCCAAATCTGGAAAGAGTCTGCATGTTTCTTCTGAGATGGGGGTGGTGGTGGGGGCTCTTTGTTCAATTCAGAGGCAGCTGCAGGCTGCCGGGTCTCCTTCGGCCAGGAACTGGTTTTAAGTAACATTTGATACATTAAAATGTAATACCCATCCATGAATCTTTACATCCCTTCTGAATTTTGTATAATGGCTATTTCTACAGATTCTTAGAGTCATTTTGAGAAACCCGTATGCTGGTATATGGGTCCGTGGAGAAGGAAGAGAGAGCAGAGAGTGGAAGGACTGCGTGGGGATTTCCCAGAAGGAAGAAGTCCTGCAAACCCAGGAGCCTGTGTTAGGAATTCGTCTCCGCTTGTCAGAAGGAAACAAAAAAAAAAAGGGTGCAGATATGGGGAAATGGTAGACGATGGTGAGAACTGGAAGGATTTCCTGCCTGAAGTTTATTTTCTTGATAGAGTAGGAGACCAAAAAAAAAAAAAAAAAAAAAAATATATATATATATATATATATATCCCATGCACTTATAGTAGTGGGGAAGTCAGATGCACAGAATTCACAAGAGGGGACGTCATGATGGAAGTGTAGGGTGTCACTGAGCACAAGAGAGGCAGCTGACCTGGTCTGCAGGCTGAGATGTGTCTCTGTGTACATGTCCCCACAGAGGGCTGCCTTTGAAAGACAAGCTAATCCCTTCCAGGTGCCTAACACCGCAATGTGTGAACAAGAAACATCAACGAGGCCCCTGATTTTAAGGAGCATACAGTCTCATTGGAAATATGTCATCTGTGTGTTTTCAATATCCATGTTTCTTGCCTGACCTTGGATATGGTAATCATGTCTATATTAGCTTTTAACATCTTATTTTGCCACCAGCAGCCACGCATCCTTCTTTGTACCTTCAATGCCCACCCAATGATATTTATTATGGGAGAAGGGACCAAGGGGACCTTCCTGGAACATTTGTAAATGACGGAGGCTTTGCATCTTCCAGATTGTGTGAGTGGAAGAGAGAAGGTGAGCATAGAGGGGCAGGCCATTTGTTATACCAAGAATAAAGGGAGATGCTTCTAGACGTTTTGGATTAAGAGTTGAACTTCTCCGTGTGCTGTGATCCAACTCCATTTAGCCAATTTTTGCTGAACAGCCACTTCCTGCTGGGCTCTGTGCCGCACATCAAGATGTTTACAGATAAGTGGACAAAGCAAGACAAACAAACTGGAAATTAAAATCACAGCAATCTCGTGCCAGGGAGAGGTTGGCAAAGGCTGCTGGGGATACGCAGACAAAGAACACCTCACCTGGTTTGTGGTTTGAGGTTGGGGCCTTCCCGGAGGCAGAGTATATTGGAGGGGGATCTTGAAAGATCAGCAGGTGTTAGCCAGGAAGAAAAGGGCATGAAGGTCGTTCCAGAAAGTAAAAACGGCAGGTATCCAGACATTGGGAGCCCGAGGAGAGAACTGTAATTGTTTCTAGGATATTGTTGGAGCATAGATGGCCTCAGAGGAGGGTGGTAAGGAGAGGGGAAAAACAGCAAGAGGTCTTGAACCTCAAGATGACTTTCATGAGTACCCTAAATGTCTGTAGAGTTTGGGCCCCAAGCAGGGCTGTTGTGTCCAGGGAGTGGTGGGCATGAAGAGGTGGATTAGGGGTAAATGGGAAATAAGCACGTGAGGACAGAGGTAAACACTTGTTTATGTAAACAAGTGTTATGTAAACACTTGTTTATGTAAACAAGGTTGACCCCCAAGAAGGTCAACTCTGGAAGCAAACAGAGTAAAATAAAGCTACAGAAGTACCAACAAGTTTTTCAAAATGACACAGGCTTGAACACGTTTAAATGGTGAAAAGAAAAAAAAAAAGGCATCCGTGGAGAAGGAAGAGGCGGCAGAGAGCAAAAGCACTGCGTGGGGATTTCCCAGAAGGAAGAAGTCCTGCAAACCCAGGAGCCCGGTGAGGAATTCACCTCGGCTTTTCAGAAGGAAAGAAAGAAGAAAGAGGGCAGATAGGGGGCAATGGTAGGTGGTGATGGGAACCGAGAAATTTCCTGCCTGAAATCTATTTCCTTGATAGAGTAGGAGACCAGGAAATGAGAGTGAGGTGGAGAGGTGGCAGGAAGGGGACTTGGGGTGATAGACTGTTGTAGTAGCTGCCTAAGAATGAGGGACTGTTGAGGCACGTGTGTGAAGACCGCCAGGCAGCAGGAAGGCTCAGCTGTGGTTGGTCAATGGGGTCGTGGGATGCGGTGAGCTCAGATGTAAGACATTCCCCAACATCTCTCGGCCCTCCAAGTAGGAGCTTAGGTGCTAAGATAGGAGCTTGCTGGGCAAGAGATGGAGAAGGATAGAAACAAGGCAGGGTTTCAGTAGTGGGCGAGATTTTCCAGCCTGAATAGGGAATGGATAAATCCAGTTTGGTAGATGAGGGAATACTGGGCAAATTTAGAGATTAGAAGTCTGGTCAGGTAAAGTGGGGAAAAGCAATACAAGATAATTACAAGTAACAGAAGATAAAAGTAATATAAGATGTTCCAACTAGATAAAACAGCCCAAGTGGCTGGAAAAGAATGTTCTCTAATAGTTAATTTCTCCGAATGTGTTGAGGACTAATGCTAACTTCCCAAATCCTCTAAGTCCCCTGATGTGACTCCACAGGGTATGACTGTGAATGACACAACAGTAACTATGGAGACACAGACATATTTTGATTCTTGAGTTAATAAACTAAGGAAAGATTCATCACTATACTGACATCATCAAATCATTTTTAGTTGATACAAGCTTAAGAGTGTGTGTGTGTGTGTGTGTGTGTGTGTGTGTGTGTGTGTGTATGTGTGTGTGTGCATCCCTTCTGCCACACACAAATAACACACTCAACAAGTAGCTTATTAGAAAAAAGTTCTTCATGGTAAATCTCTTCTACAAATCATGCCCTCGATTTGATGGTGAAATCTTCTCACTGGGCAGGACAAGATCCTACACATCCTGAAAGACACCTATAATTTCTCACTCATTACACAGGGCAATTAGCTCATCTTTATGATCTGTTTTGATTTCCAAAGGGGAAAGTCAGGGTAGGGGAATGCTCTTTTGGAACCTAAAACCACAAATTCGGGCTTTGTTGTTCTTCTTCTATCACTTCCAGATCTTAGAAGAGACCTCAGAAATCCTCTCCTCTGGTGTCACTTAACGGGTGGTCAGAGCAGCTGGTGGCTCTCCTACAGTCACAGGGGCAGTTAGAAGTAGAGCGAGGTCAAATGCCCAGGTTCCTCGCCTACACTTTTCACCACACCGTATCACATCCTTAGGAACAGAAGTACCCGAAGTACTACCTATCTTTTATCCTCTTCCTGAAGAAAAAAAAAAGCCCTCAATTTGGAGTCCAAGCTTATGAAATAATGAGTCCAGAATCAGCATTTATTTGGCACCACTGGCTGTTCTGATCCCACAAGCACACCAGAGTAATGCAGCAGGGGCTGGACAGTGACACCAGGCATGGACCAGGGCCAGGGGGAGACAGAGCCCTGCCTCGGACAAGCCTGTCCCCACAGTGCCCGAGCCACAGAAGCTGGGGGGCCCTGTTGCTCCCCACATCTCTGGCCACTTCCTGCCATAGGTTTTTATCTCTGCAGGATCACTGAGCGATCAGCAGCCCCAGAAGTGCTTGGTGCTGGGGGTTCACAGGCTCTGCCCTGCGTACCTCTCATCACGCCCGTGGTGTACACCTCAATCTAGAACCCAAGGCTATTTCTCTCCACTTATCCTGAGAGACAGTCAGGAATTGTATCTGAGGGTGTGGGAAAGCAGAGCGGGGCCCGAGACAGTTTGCGGAGAGTGATCTTGGTAAAAGAAGGCTGCTCTACCACAAGCAGGACCCCTCCACGCAATCCCACACGCCCTATTTGCATCTCGAACTTCAGGAAGCAAGCAAGACACCAGCCGCAGCTCTGAGGTGGCCTCACCACCAAAGTGACTTCAGGGGAAAGCTTTAAAATAAATGTAAGGGGAAAGGAGGATACTTTAAGGAAATGAACTAAAAGCATAATCAATCCAAACCTGACCTCAGGTGTCTGTTCAAGTTTTACTCTCCTCCTCCTCTGCTGATTAAATCAATGAACAAAGCATGTTTTTTCCTTCCTTCCTTCCTTCCTTCCTTCCTTCCTTCCTTCCCTCCCTCCCTCCCTCCCTTCCTTTTTTCCTTCCTTCCTTCCTTATTTCCTTCCTTCCTTCCTTCCTAGATTGAACCCAGGGGCATTCTACCTCTTAGCTACACCCCCAGCCCTACTTTTTAATTTTCTATTTTGAAATAGGCACTTGCTCCGTTGCTGAGGCTGTCCTTGAACCTGTGATCCTCCTGTCTCGGCCTCCCAAGTACTGGGATTACAGGTGTGCACCACCACACCTGACTGCATGCTTTTCTTTACAAAAGACTGCATTTGTGGATGTGAAAAAAGGCAGAAATGAATTGTGCTAAACTAATGAGGCACACAGTGCTGGATATTCTTAGGTGATCTAATCCAGCCCCTGTGTTGCACTAACCCCAGCACGGCCAGGCTACAGTACCATCCACTGTTCATGGCCTCCCTGTGTCCCGGCATGTCTACGTGCCTGCACGCAGGGACACATCCATCCTGGGCTCCCCGCCCCTCCTCCTCCCCAGCTGCAGCCTCTGGGGTATTATTGGTCCCACAAGTTGTTTGCTACTATTAATAGCTCAAGTTTGTGAATAATTTACTGTTTCAAATACAAATTATTGGGGATTCAAGATTGTTCCTTCTAACAACACCACTGACTCAGTCACGTTGCGACATGCTTGCTGGGGGGACAGTGCAAGCAGCATGCTGGGAACGTCACGTAGGCAGGTGGTCTGCGTGAGCGTCACCGGGAAGAATGCATGGAGGGAAAACGGCTGAGAACTTCCTTCCAGAAAGAAGAAGCCTTTAGTTCTGGAATTGCCTCGAGCCCAATAGTTGTTTAAAAACCAAAACAGAACAAGCAGGCACCTTCTCTGTCTTCGGGGCTAAGAGTTTCCAGTGATACAGAGGAGACAGCAGGCTGTCCACCGTCATCTCCCCATCTCCCTTGGAACACAGGACACACGGGCATTTGCAGCTTCCTGCTGTTGCAGAAGCCGTGCAGCAGCAGCACTGCAGAGCTGGAGTTATTGAGTCCTGCCTGGGAGCGGGGCACTTTATAAGAGCAGCCTTACAGAGCCTGCCAGTAACCTTTATGCAGGATATCAGGGTGGCTTACATTTTAAAGATAAGGGAGCTGGAGATCAGGAAGTTTAATTTGCCCAGGGTCCCAGAGTTAGGAAATCACACAACAGGGATTTGCACCCAGGCACTATCATCTAAAGCTCCTATCTGTAACCACTGCGCTGCTCTGCCTCTCCGAAAGGAGCGGTGGCTGAGAAGGAACGCCGCCTCAGATGTTGGAATGGAGTGCCCTTGGCCTGGAAGACCTCTCCTGCACCTCCCCACCCGCCCCAGAGCTTGTCTCCACTCTTCCTCCTCTGAGCACATTTCTCCCAGGAGATCTATCGCCCTCTCTTCTCCCAGCTCTGCTGAGATCTCCACTGCAGCCCTGGGGTCTGCCATGTGTTGACTTAAGCGTTCACCTCTCTGCACATGAAACTTCCTCCTTTTTCTTTGACATTATACCTAAAATCTGCGGGTGAGACAGAGCCTTTTCTCTCTCGGCAGCCACAACTTAGGCCTCTGGGTCCCAAGGAACCAAAGTGCAGGGTTTGGCACAAAGCAGGACTTAGAGATACAGGGGGTTTAGTAGGAGAAAAATGGCCTTGGAAGTAAAAGGACTAGGCTGAACCCTCAGCCTCTTCACTATCTGGCTGCGAGACTTTGGACAAGCTATTTCACCTCCAGGAGCCTGTTTCCTTCTCTGAACAAAGCAAGTAATATGCATATCACATGGTTGCTGATTGGATTAAATGAGATACTATAGGTGCCCCAATCTGCCAACACCTTCTTAACTCTTAACTACTCTCCTCTTATCTTCAATGAACAGCTGAAGTTATTTCTGACAATGTATGTAAAAGGCACTCCGTCAATGTCATAGGGAAGAAAGATTTCCACGACATTGTTCTTGTCCCCAGAAGTGTATGGTAGTATAGTGATATAATATTTAAGTCACTAACCAAAGAAATAACAGGGAAAGTGTCAGGAGTTATAATGGATTTCCCAATAAACAGTTATATTTATGATGGGAGTTCCTAGCAGGTTAGAAACATTTTGTGCTGGGGTGTGAGGGGAATCTTTCTTGACAAAGTGGACTCTGAACTGAGTGCTCTTTTTTTTTTTTTTTAATAGAGAGCAGTTTATTGTTAGGAGCGATATAGAATAGTTACTATTTAATGTTCTTACTTTTTCTGTTTGTTTTTGCAGTGCTGGGAATTGAACCCAGAGCCTCATGCATGCTAAGCAGGCGCCTTACCGCTGAGCTACACCCCCAGCCCTTGAGCTGAGTCTGAAGGTTGACTATGAGCCAGAAAAGTGGAGAAGAGGCACTTGCTTCTGAGACCTGCTGGGGGCACAGTTCTTGTGGGGCAGAAACAGGAGGCTCAGTCATTGACATGGATGGATTACAAGACACACGGGAAAGAGGGAGCGAGCGTGGACAGGTGTCAGGCCCTGGAGGGCTGCAGCCTCCTGAGAACTGGCCAGCACATGTTCTGTCTAAGAGACACTTAGCTCTAGCCCATGGTTTCCAGGCAAGAAATTGGAGCCTGTGATTGCCAGGTATTCTGAGGTTTTTTGTTTTTCCCCCAGAGAAGATAGAAATCTGGATTTCTATGCAAAAAATAACCCTCCAAAAAACAAACAAACAAAAAAAACCCAAACAAACAAACAAACAAACAAAACCCTCACTATTTTGAAGTGTTTATAAAATATTTGAAAAATTTAAAAAATGTCCTGCAGGCCAAACAGAACCTGTGCACAGGCTAGATTTGGTGCGGGGAGCACTGTTCAGAATTTCTGCTGCTAAAAATACAGGGAAGCAGACAGCAAAGGAGAGAGCAGTTGAAGTTACTTGAATCCCAGGCTAAAAAATTCAGAGTTTTTTTCTCACAGAAAATACAGAACCCGTGGGGAAAAGGCCAATACTCTTTCCATTTAGAATGCCCAAAGGACAAATAATGGGAAATACCTTTGTTGACTATAATTTTTATCGTATTAGGTTTTCCTTATTTATTTCTCTTCCTGGTTTTGATTAAGAAATACACTTTATCGAGCCGGGCATGTGGCACCCTCTTGTAATCCCAGTACTTGGGAGGCTGAGACAGGAAGATTGCAAGTTCGAGGACAGCCTCAGTAAATAGTGAGACTGTCATTAACCTAACAAGACCCTGTTTCAAAATAAAAATAAAATAGGGCTGGGGGTACAGCTTGGAGGTAGAATGCCCCTGGGTTCAATCCCCAGTGCCAGATTTAAAAAAAAAAAAGAAGAAAAGAAATACACTTTATCACTGTGATAATGATCTTTGCTTTGTCTACTTGTAAAAGGTTGAAAACTAGAGGCTAGTTCCTACCTCTTAAACATTTTGTTTTAACCATTAATATTATGACTTAATACCTTCCTCTGTAAATGGGAAGGCTTACATATGGTAATATTTAAGGTCCTTTCAAATTCGAACATTCTAAGAGCCTATGGCTCTATATAGCAGAAATTAAATTAGTTCTTAATTGTATAATGAAAATGCAATGGCATTTTTAAAAACTAGTAGTTTTTCAGGTTTTGAAAAGATTTGTCTTCATTTCATTTGCTCATTTTCAATGACCCTATTAAGACCCTAATATTATCACTCCCATTTTATGGAGGAGAAAGTTGAGGCTCCAGCAAGTTAAGTGACTAGCTTTTGACCACACCAGTATCAGTGACTGATACTCAGAGCTCAAGTTTTCTCGTTATAGTCTATAACCAACCCGCCTCTGGGCATATGAACCTCAGAGACAAGCCTGAAATAAGTCAAGTTCCTAAATATGCTTGTGGGTGATGGTCCTTGACTCCTGAGAAGTATTTTTTAGGGAGTGTTAGGAATTGAACCCAGGGGCATTCAACCTCTGAACTACACCCCTAGCTCTATTTTATTTTTATTTTTTATTTTTTAAGCAGGGTCTCTGTAAGTTGCTGAGGCTGGCCTTGAACCTGTGATCCTCCTGTCTCAGCCTCCCATGTACTGGGATTACAGGCGTGCACCACCACGCCTGGCTCTGCAAAGTATCTTATGCATCTTTAGAAGCAGGGTGAAGTTGTTCTGGATCTTGTTCGTAGGGGTGGGGGTGGAGGGTGAGTGGGAGAGGGCGGCCTCTGTCCTTACCTTATCTAGCAGGCAATCTTCTAAGTTTCCCCCAGTAAGGGATTTCATGGCTTCTTGGTCTATCCCGAGTACAGCAGCAACATCTTGGTTTTTTTTGCAGTGGCAGACAACACTTCTGGGAAACTTTCTCAGTAATGAGAGTCTCTTGATGAAATTTCTCTGGAAACGTGTACATGAACAAAAGACTTGGCCTCTCACCTCGTCATCCAAGTTCTTATTTCCAAATTGTGAGCATCTGTCTGTCATCTCTTGAAGAATTAAGAAAAAAAAATTAAAGGAAAATCCATGAAATTGAACTGGAATCCAACCTAATTTTTCCCTATTTATTTCTGTTGACTGCTGCTTTGACCAGGGGGTAGTTTTTTCAAGTTGCATTACCTTCCCAGAGACTTAAAAGCTCCATTCAAGTCCCAAAGCCCTGTGGTTGGCTTTCTCCCTCCTTTTATGCTGTTATCCTGACACTAGATGTACCTTGGAGTTCAATATCTTTATATCTCGTTGTCCTTATCCTGTTGACAGTAAATATCCCTTGCCCTCCAATCCAGAAAATCCTGCAAACGGATTTACCTTCTTTACAATCAACAAATAGGAACCGGCAAGCAACCAGCCTGGCACTCATCCCTGTGCCCACAAGCAAGCGATCAAGTGTTGTCATCCAGATCAGGGCTCAACATTGGCATCTGGGAAAGCATGCATATGCACCGGCGCTCACTCGCGTACGCACAGGCACACCCACCCACACGGGGCAGGCCCGCTTACACACGGGACACACACAGAGGAATGGTAGGACAGGGATCCTTCTGCTCACCTGCTGACCTTTAAATGTGATTTCCCTCTTCTCACTTGAAAGCTGGTATTAAAAATAAAGTCGGTGTAAACAGGCCCCTGGAGAGTCGAGGAAACACTCCTGTCTGGTTTGGCCAGTAAAACTCATGTTGGAAAACAGCTCAGTAAGGCAGTAAGTTCCCAGTCTGACTGGCTGGGACTGGTTTTACTATAGGGGAAAAAAAAATTCACAAGGGCCGGATCTCCCTGAAGCTGGTAAACATCACAGTCTGCTATCAGCCGATCTAAGGGAATGACAGGGCTGAACTGAGCTCACTCTGGGCAGTACTTCACAGGAAACGGCCTCCAAGGACTGGGCCACCAGGACTGGCTTTCTGTGGCGTGGCCCTTCATTTGCATATCCAGCATTTGCATATCCTCCCAGGCCAGCCACATCACAGGCCTCTCTGTGCCCCGCCCACCTCCCTTGTCCCAGCGTCCGGCCCCACATTTACTTCCAACCAATCCATAGTCTGATATAAATCTTTCCCTTTTAGTAGATTAGTATTATTTTACTGTTTTAAAATACATATGACATAAAATTTGCCATTTTGAACATTTTCGTATATGTACAATTCAGTGGCATCAAGTGCACTCACAATGTTGTGTAGCCATCACCACTTTCTCTTTCTAGAACTTTTTCTTATTAACCTAAACAGAAACTCTATACCCATTAAACAACAACTCCCACTACACCCTCTTCCCCAGACCCTGGTAACCTCAAATTTTCGTTCTGTCCCTATAAATTTGCTTACTGTAGGTATCTCATATAAGTAGAATCATAAAATTTTTGTCCTTTGGGTCTAGTATATTTTATTTAGCATGTTCGTTTGTTTGTTTTTTGGTACTGGGGACTGTGTCTTGGGGCATTTTACCTCTGAGCCTCATCCTCAGTCCTTTTTTAATTTGTGGGGTTTTTTTTTTTTGCGGTACTGGGGATTGAACCCAGAGGCGTTTTTACCTCCGAGCTACACCCCTGACCCTATTTTTTTTTTTTTTTTCGGT
>PVJS01060746.1:0-11165 GCA_004027185.1 Glis glis | reverse complement strand
CGCTACACCCCTGGCCCTATTTTTTTTATACTTTATTTTGAAACTGGGTCTCACGAAGTTGCGGAGGGCCTCACTAGGTAGAGAGACAGGGAGAGAGAGAGAGAGAGAGAGAGAGAGAGAGAGAGGCTGGCCGCGAACCCGGATCCTCCGGTCTCCTCCTCCCAAGTACTGGGATTACAAGTGTGCGCCACCACGCCCGGCCAGCAGCATCATTTCTAATAGCCAAGTAGTGAAAGCAACCTGAATGTTCAACAAATGATTAATGGATGAATAATACAATCAAATGTTGATGAGCTGATACATGCTACAACCTGGATGAATCTTGAAAATGTTATGCTAAGTGGAAACAGCAAGTCACAAAAAGCACATAGTGAATGATTCCATTTATATGAAATACCTAGAGTGGGCAAACCCATAGAGACAGAAAGTAGATTAGTGGTTGCCTGGGGCTCAGGGTGTGCCATTGGGGGGAATGGGGAGTGGCTGCTAATTAAACAGTATGCACAGTTTCTTTCTGGGAGAATAAAATGTTCTAAATTAGATTGTGGTGATGGTTGCACTATTCTGTGAACATACTAAGACTTGAATCGCATACTTTAAGAGGGTGAATTTTATGGTGTATGAAATGTATGTCAAAGTCCTAAAAAATGGGTGCATATTTATATACACACACACACAGAAACATACAATAAGAAACTGTATTAAAATATCAATAAAATATTTGCATTTTCAACTGATTTTCTACTAACTTTTATGTTTTCAGATTTTTGGGGGGACTTTCTGTAGTGAATATACTTTTCAATAGCCAGAAAATAAATATTCTAAACAAAGTAAGTCTAAACTTTCATACTCTGGCCAATGTTGCTTTCAGAAGTTCCCCAAACAAGAATGATGAGAGAACAATGGCAATTCATCCAAATTCTCCTCTTTACCCTTTTGCCTGCCTTCCTTCCTTCCTTCCTTCCTTCCTTCCTTCCTTCCTTCCTTCCTTCCTTTTCTGTGTGTTGTGTGTGTGTGTGTGTGTGTGTGTGTGTGTGTGTGTGTGTGTATGGTACTGGGGATTAAACCTAGGAGAGCTCTACCACTGAGCTAGGGGTGTAGCTCAGTGGTAGCTTCTTGGGGAAGGTAATGTATAAGCTGAGTCCTGAAGGTTGAGCTGGCAAGAGGGAGATAAGAAATTCTAGGCAAAAGCCAGGCATGGTGACCCACGCTTGTAATCCCAGTACTTAGGAGGATAAGACAGGAGAATTGCAGGTTCGCGGCCAGCCTCAGCTCTTAGGCCCTCTGAAATTTAGTGAGAACCTGTTTCAAAATAAAGAAAAAATAGGGCTGGGGATATAGTTCAGAGGTATAATGCCCCTGGGTTCCATCCAGGGGCATTGTACTGCTGAGCTACATCCCTAGCCCTTTTTTGCTTTTTATCTTGAGTCAGGATCTCTCTAAGTTGCAGAAGCTGGCCTTAAACTTGCTGGGAAGGTAGCATTTCTAGCCCTCCTCAATCTTACACCCTACAACAGGTATGATTTTATCTTCCCAGCTCAATATAGTTTTTGGAATTTGGGGGATCCTACATGAGGGGTAACTCTTAGAATAATACTTAATCCTCTGGATGATTTTTAAATATCACCTTATATTTTAAATTCCTTCTTGTATTTAAACTTGTTTAAATCATCTCTATTGCTATCTTAGTAATGACATTATACTTTCTATGTATTTTGATAAATAACATCTGGCTTTTAATCTTAAAATTGTTGCATATGATAAGCCATATCCAAAGTCAACATTACACACAGTTAACCAGAAGTGTAGTCATTAAATACTTTCATGTGAGAAGAAAAGAATTCAAGCCAGGTATGGTGGAACATGCCTGTCGTCTCAGTACTTGGGAGGCTGAGACGGCAGGATTGCAGGTTTGAGGCCAGTCTCAGCAACTTAGCTAGATCCTCAGCAACTTGGTGAGACCTTATTTTAAAATAAAAAAAATAATAAGGACTGGGAGTATAGCTTGGAGGTAGAATGCTCTTGGGTTCTATCAATATCCAGTACCACACACACACACACACACACACACACACACACACACACACAAAGAATTCAGCGTAGAGAATGGATCGAAGGAAGTGATTGCAGTGATCCACTGATCCATAGGAGGGACAATAGTAGCCTGGCTTGATTCAAAACCATGCTAGAAAAAAGAAAAATAGCTGAAGTAAGGGAAATAGATACAGTCACAGAAACGATGACAATAATAGCAGGGAGCACTTACAAATATTTTTTGGTACCAGGCACTTTATTATGCACGTTACTATGATGATCTCATTTGCTTTCTTTAATTCTCACAACAGACTCCATGAGCTAGAACTGTCAGGGATCCACACGACCTGGTTTTGATTTGCATCATGCTCCAGCTCGCCTCTGAGCAAATCTGGTCCCCATCATACTGCTTTCCTGTCAATTTTGCCAAAAGACTTTGCTCTTCCTGATTCAGGGCCTTGTGTGTGCTGTTCTCACTGCCTGGAATTCTCAGTACACGTTCCAACTCATACACAACTGTCCAGTTGACGTGTACTTTTACATCTCAGATCAGGTGTTCCTTTCTCAGAGAACCTCTCCCCAAACCCCAAATTCAAGCGAGATCCAATTATTCCATGATTTCATACCACTATGTACATTTATTTTTAATGATAATTTCAGTTATGAATTTATGTGTGGATATTTGTTTATTTGATTCACTATGATTTCCTATACTGGATTATAAATTTCATTAAACAAGGGATCATGCCTAGATTTCAGTTTTGTGTATTTGTTTATTTTTGATCATCATTTTAGTCCCAGCATTTAGCATGTTGCGTGTTGTACAGTAGGCATTCAGTTGATATTGCATAGGTAGATTATGAACTTGGAGGCTTTGACTTTCCGCTGTTTACTTTTCAGAATCTGTCAGGTTATAATGCTTCTCTTCCTACACCTGTTGTCCCCCCCAGCACACAGAGTGATCATAAGTCCTCCAACAACTTATGCCACTCAGGGTGTCTCCTGAGCAGGAGTTGTCATCTCATTACTGTGGCTTTCAACTCTTCTTTGTCTCCAAGATCCACTCCTCTCCCTGTTACCAGCATTGCTCCACTGAGAACAAAGACTTTGACTTTGCAGGTTCATGGCTAAACACAGAGGTGTGTGCCTGTGAGTTGACCACTATTCAAGTCAAGATCTGGAAAAGTTATTTTTGAGACAAATGGATGGCAAATAATCGAAGACCAAAGATTTTTTAGTGCATATAGGGGTTGGTTCATGCATTTTAAAGGGATGACATTCATAATACTAGAATGCAAGGTGAAGTTGCTAATGTAGGGACTGCAAGTTCAAGATGGTAGTAAGACTTCAGCTTCAGAAGCAAGGGAGACCTGTATTTTGACCACCTCTCTCTGTGTGCTTGAGGACAATTAAAAAGGGAGTCAGAAAAGGTGACATCTCTGAATTAGGTTTTCAAAAGGGCAAGGAATTACAACATTGAACCTATTGTGAGATTTTTGTCATATAAAATATTTTATTTTATAAAAGGGAAATTATAAAGTATAATTTTTGTAGGCTTTTTTGTGGTACTGGAGATTGAACCTAGGGAAGTTCCACCACCAACCTATATCCCCAGCCCTTTTCATTTTTTATTTTGGAACAGTACTACTCACTGTACTACTAAGGTACTATTCACTGGCCTCAAATTTGCTGTCCTCCTATCTCAGCCTCCCAAGTACTGAGATTACAGGAGTGCACCACTACAATCAGTTTTTGTTTTTTTTTTTTTGGTAACAATATTACATCTGAATTTTTCTCTGTTTAATTTATTTACATTTATATTGTCATATGCAATATATAACTTGTTTGTCAAGGAACTCCAAATCCTCTGTAAAGTTTCTGGCTACAATTTACTGTGCATATCTACTATGGATCAAGTCCCCTTTTATATCATTTAGTAAATCCCAACAATCCCAATAGAGGATGCTGAACCAGTTGATTTCAAAAGACAGACATTTGCTTTAGATGTTGAACAATTTAAAAGAGAAATATTTTTGTACTTCGTGAGAGATAGAGCTAGAATTTGGACACTTCTGGATCTGACTCCTGGTTTTGATCCACAGTCCTCATCTGCCACCTTTCAGAGTAACTTGGTACAATTTCCTCAAATGAGACTTTCCAAATTCCCTGACACTGTCAAAGGCATTTCTTTCTCTGCTGCTATATTATTATTTTTAAAAAATTTTCTTGTGGTGATAGAGATTGAACCCAGAGCTTCCAGAACCTTGTGCATTCTGGGCAAGTGCTCTAACATGAGATACAACCCCAGACCTGCTATATTATAATTTAATAATTATTTATTAAGTATCTATTATACAGCAGTGATTGTCCTAGGTTCTGGGTGAACATATGACAAGGTTCTTACTCTCAGGCTTTTCTAGTAGAAGACAGATAATATCCTCTCAAATTAGCAAAGCAGAAAGCTGTGATATTGCAGTAAGTAATAAGTAGAAAATGAATGTTGGCTATCTGATAGTGACTAATTATTGGACCCCAGAAGCTGCTTATTAAATAAAATAGGGGAAAACTTTCTCATTAGGAAACATTGAAGCTGGGACTTGAACAATAAGAATGATTCCAGCAGAGGAGCAAGCTTTGACAATGGCCCTGTGGTAGAAACCAACATCGCATATTTAAGTAATAGAAAGAGAAATTCAGGGTCATCAGATCATAAAGATGGAGAGAGGTGAAATTGGAAAAGTAGAAAGTAACCAGTTTCATGTAGGGGTTTTTAAGCTAGAGTAAGGAAAATAAATGGATTTTAGTTTAAAGAACATAGGAAATTGGAGGATTTAAAGTAAAATAAAATATTATTCCTGCTGCTGCATGTAATGGATCATTGGGGAGCAAGAGTAGAACCAGGGAGATGAGTCAGGATATTATGATATTAACAGTAAGAGGGATGATAGGGGAGCAGTGCTTCTCAGACTGCAGTGTTTACCAGAATCACTGGGGCGGCCGCAAGTCACACACCTATTGAGGCCGCTGCTGCACCTTCCTTCCAGCAGGCCTCAGATTCAGTACATCTGGGCTGGGACTCAAGTTTGCAGGCCATGCTGATGTGGATTCTCCAAAGGACAGAGATGTTAATAATGGAGAAAAAGGGGAAAGAGAATACATTTTAAAGTTGAGTTGATAGAACCTGCCAATAGGTGAAACTTAGGGAGTTGACAAAAAAATAAAAGAGTCAACACTTAGAATTTTGGGGAAGTGGCAGAGATGCTCTTAATTGAGACGAGGAGGTCTCAGAAGCAGTTTGGGGCAGGGGAAGAATAAGGGAAGAATCGAGATTCAATTAAATTAGGGGAATTATGAAGATGTTACATTTTAATGTCTAGATCATATTAAATATGTTTTTGGAGGATGAAGTAAGGTGATTCAATCCTTCCACTGGAATGGTGGGGCTGGTGCAGAGCATATGGCTAACTTGGGTAGGTGCTGACTAAGTGATGGGGTGAGATTGGGGGCTGGAGCAGAAGAGGGCACATTTATGGTTTGGGGGAGCCAGGTGAGTACTTCAAGCCAGGTGGACAAGTGACTGATGTGCAGAGCTAGCGTTAAAACTTCTATATAATGGTGTTGGCTGGTGTTTTTGTTTGGGATATTTGGGCTAAAAGAACTTTAATGAGACAGGGCAGTCTACAGGATTTGTGACAAGACAGGAACCTGGTTATTAGTAATTACACATGATAATAGTAACAGCAACAAGCCTTTACTGAGTGCATCCTCTTTGATAGGCATCGGTGAATGCTTTATGTGGATTATCCAATTTAATTCTTACAATATCTCGAATAGGTGTTGTTATCCCAGTTTTACAAATGGGGAGACTGAGTCTGAGAGAATAACTTGTCTGAAGTTCCATGGCTAGAAAATGAGAGTTGGATTCACACCTGGTGTTGTTGAGTTTAATATATTTTAGAAGGGTTAATCTGTACAAGACTAAAGCAGACATAGTTTTGGTGGGGACACAATAGTATTTTTGTGCTTTGTTTACAAAATTTTAATGTCGGTCTTTAGACCAGAACATACACCCCTACCTCCTGTGGTGGCCCTTTTATGAAACATCTAGGTGCAGTTATGTAATTTTAATTGACAACTCATATTCCAGAAATGTACTTTATTAAAAACTTTAGGACTGTTTGCATGGTTTGTGCCTAAAAACACTATTTTCTGCACAGAAACAGCCAGAATTTATATCAGAAAGTTTTCTTAAGTGCTAATAAATGAATTGTATATATGAAGGCATTAAATTTCCTTAAGAGGACTTTTATTTTTTTTTCATTCCAGACAATGGAAAATCTCCATGTTCTGAGATGTCAGGCTTTTGATTTTCTTCCCTTACCCTTCTCTTATCTGATATCTTTCATCTCCTCTTCTGTTTCTCAGACCTTTATTTGCCAAAATGCTGTTTACAGGGAACAGAGGAAGAAAACAAAAGATAGCCCAAACACACGACTCTAACGACAGATGTGTCTTTCTCTTCTGTACTCCGCAATCTCCCTGTTCTTATTACACACAGCTCTCCTGAACCTTGGCTGTTGGCACAATCCCTACATGGCAATGGGGGAATTCAACAGGCTCCTTGGGGAACTAGGCAGATAAGAAGAAGATATACTTTTTTAACACATTGAGTTTCACGGGATGTTTTGCTGCTTAGATAAGCTTCCTGGGGCTGTTTACTTGCTATTTTCTGCAGGTCCCTGAGTAAGTTATTCATTTGAAAACTTCAGAAACTGAACAAAGATGGCAATGCTAAGGAACCCATCAACTGACTATAGGCACTTGGAGGGCAATGAGATAGCTTTTATTAAAGAAAAAATATTATTCTGCAGCACTATATTATTCAAGGTAGTTGCTTAGTAAATACTTTCAGAAACTTTGTAGAAATTACTCTGAAGACGGTGCAGCAAAGACCTCAGACTTAATATGCTTTAGCCCCTACTGACTTGGCCTTTATTTCTGTAGAAAGGACTCTCAAATGCTCTTTCCTGTTTGTAGTTTTAAGAAGTACTTTCAAACATCAGACTTTCTTTATTGCATGACTGTATTGGTCAGGGTTCACTAGATTAACAGAATTCACAGAATGAGTATATGAAAAAGGGATTTATTAGATCAGCTCACAATGTAGTTCTGAGTTTCGACTGCACGTGAAGAACCAGAAGAATCAGTAGCTGGTTGGGCTGTCTAAGAGCTGGAGCTTTAGGATTGAAGCAACCACCAATTCAGTCCAGTCCAAGATGTGAAGATAAGGAAGCTCTTCAGAGAAATGATGGTGAAGTTTCAGTTCGAAGGCTGGAGGCTGATGATCTCAGATGAGAGCAGAAGATCAAGAAGCTCTTCAAGGAAACGGCAGAGTTGGAGACCGACGATCTCAGATGAGAGCAGATGTGTTTTCTTCAGGAAGAGTCGCGGCTCCCTCTACGCGGCTTTCTCCTTCTTTTATCTAAGTCCTGCACCTATCAGAACCTGCTTCCCACATTTAGGGCAGGACTTCCGATCCAATCTGCTGTTACACAACCAAAGTCACATGATCTTAGGTGGGTCAAGTTGACAAACCAGACCAACTATCACAATGACCTTTATGTTTTGAAACAAAGTGTTATGGAAATATAAACATAAAATGGGTATTGATTTGAATTGAATAGAAAAGCAAGAAAATCCTAAGCTGGTCAAGTAAACAGAACTATGATGTAATCCAATCTCAATATCCTGTTTGGGGAAGGGGGAATGGGGAGAGAGATGGAGGAAAGCTCACCAGGTGCTATGTGCACGTATGTCACTATCACTAGGAAGTATATTATGATGTGAGATTACAGTGCACCAATAAAAGTACACAAATAATAAAAAAGAAAAATGATGTAATTGAGAGTAGGGGAGGTGTTTGGCAGAAATTCCTGTTCCTAAATATTTCTCTGATAGGTTTCTGCTTTGTTTCTATTAGCTAACTTAAATCCAGTTTCCTGGGAGTGGCATCAAGTTATCATTAAGTGACAATTGATGTTGGAAATATTTAATATCTGGTTAAAAGCAAGAATTAATCAGAATGGGGCCCACAGTGGGTTGTATTTGGAATGGACTTAATGGCAGTTTCACAGAGCTAGTATTTTCATGCAGATGAACTGAAATGAGTGAGAGGAATGTGAAAGAGAAAGACTACCCCAGATGGGCATATCAAATCTCACATTCTGAGGGAGACTCCCTCACTTAAAACGTCTGATGATAGGGAGGTGGAAGGGATTTTAACCATACTATATCATCAGCCTTTCTTCTCTGGCCAAAGAGTTGATCTTAGATGGGGTGTGGAAAAGGAGTGATGAATCAGAAGGGGCTTGTGTTCCATGGAGGGCCCATGACCTATGGAACTGCTTAACACAATGTGAGTGGGACCCTTTACATTCTCTCTTGCTATTTGAATTAATGGAAAGAAGTAGGGGTTGAAGCTAAATGGGTACTTTGGTGTAAAGATGGCATGATGGTGAGCCATAAGGAAACCAAAGTTTATAGGAAGGGTACATTTTAAATAAGCAAAAGAGGGCAGAGATTAAGACCACCTAGTCCTGAGAGGCTGATACAGAGAGTAACTGGTTCTTCGAGCCTATGGGTGATCTCACAAAAACTTCCCTTCTCTTAGCAAAGCCCATGTGAACCTCTGTTGTGATCAAAGGAGCCCAACTGAAGCACTGAATAATTTTGCCACAGATGGCCTTGATGGTCAAATATGGAAGTATGCCATCATTTTGTGGCTGAATTTCCAGAAGTAAGAAATTTCTAGGTGGAAGAAGTAAGAAGTTGCAGATACTGCTATTTAAGAGGAATGTATTAAATTTGATGTGTTCAATGGCAATCTAATTTGGTAAATCTCTCCTCGCATTTCAGCCTTCTCAGCCCACCTATCTCCCTGATCTGATCATGTAATGATGATAGGGTCTGAGACTATGTATAGCTCAAAGAAAAAGAAGATGGCTAGTTTTTATGAAGAGGGATGTTCATAAATGTAGGAGCTAACTCTGTGATGATCTATAGCACTTGATCCTAAAGAACAGATGTGAATAAAATTTCACTCAGATTTGCTTCCCACTACCATTCAATAACACCAAATAAAATGTAAGACATTTTGTTTTTGGATTTATTTATTTTTAAGTACCTCCTATAGAAAGGTCTGCTGTGGCATCATCCAACAAGCCTTCTATTCCTGACATTTTGGTTCTCAAATATGATTAGCTCTACCATAGAATATGAGGCATAAATAAGAGCAAAGATCATAAAACGAGACAATGTGTCCAAACATTCATGCATGCATGTAAGGAACACACGTATGAAGACAAATCACATCTAGCTTGCCAGAGAATGTGATCAAAGCTGGCCCAGATGAGCTTCCTGCTGGATAGATCAGATAGAAAAGCTTAACATTGATCACTTTGAAGTAGGGAGACCTTGTGGCTTGTTATCCAACCTGGATACTTTTGAGAGGGGTAGAGACTCTATTAATAACTAGGCTATAGATGTAAACTCTAAGACTTCCAGGAATTTGGATGTACAGTTATCCTATAAGGAAGCTGAATCACAATTTTCTTTGAAAAATTTATTTTACCTAATGGCTAAATAGATAACAGGTAGAAAGTCCTGAAATTGGGAAAAAATGTTCTAAAATTCAGGTCTTTAAAAAATTCCTACTGTTAAAATAACTAATAAAAGACAATATAGCACTTCTTGGCATCTTCCCAAAGGAATTAAAATCAGAATATTACAGTGATACATGCACAACCATGTTTATAGCAGAACTATTCACAATAGCCAAATTATGGAACCAGTCTAGTTGCCCATCAACAGATGAATGGATAATGAAACTATGGTATATACACACAATGAAATTTTACTCAGCCATAAAAAGAAGAAAAGTATGTCATTTGCAGGAAAATGGATGGAACTAGAGAATATTATGCTAAGTGAGATTAGCTAGTCTCAGAAAGTCAAGGGGTATGTTTTCTCTCATATGTGGAAACTAGAGAGAAATTGGGAGATAAAGGAGACTTTAGACAAATGAGAGATTCCAATAAAATAGTGGAAGGGGATTAAGAAAGGAAGGTGAGGGTGGGGAGATTAGATGAAGAAAACAGTTCAAATAATGCTATGTACATATATGGAAATCATTACCAATCTCAATAACATGTATGGGGAGGGGGAGAGAGTGGGGTGGGACCTGGGGGAAACACACCAACCACTTTGTGCATGTATGTTTCTATCATTCTGAACCTTGGTCTAAGAGAAGGGGAGGAGGAAGAGTGAGGTTCATTAATGGAATTATTACCAACAACTATGTGTACATATGTGAAAATACCAATGTCAATCTCAATACTCTGTATTGGGAAGGGGGGAGATGGGGAGGTGGGGGCTCCAAGTGCTGTGTGCATGTATGTCACTGTCAACATGATTTACAATATGATGTATATGATATGAGACTATAATGCACCAATAAAAGCATATTAAAAATACAAAGAAGAAAAAAGAGAAGAAAGGGCAATATATGAGTGCTTTTATCTTTAGGATCACAACTACTTCATTTTAAAAGAGCAAACTTGGGCACTGAAGTTCTGCTTTAGGAACTTTACCCAGTTTGAAAACAGTATACCTTTTTGTATTCCTGTGAGGATCAGCTGCCAGGTCCCCAGTTCTCTAGAGTCAGGCATTCTGACCCTGAAGACTTCCTGAGCCAGGTCATATGTGTTGGAATAATCACTATTTGTTTTTGAGATAAAATTCACATATCATAAAAGTCACCATTCTAATCATTTGGGGGTTACTGGGGATTTAACCCAGGGGAATTCTACCTCTGAATTTTGCTTCCAGTCCTTTAAAAACTTTTTAAATTTGAAACAGGTTCTCACTTTTTGCTGAAACTGTCCTTGAACCTGTGATCCTCCTGTCTCAGCCTCCCCTGGTACTGTGATTACAGAGGTGGGCCACTGTGCCTGGTTATTTCCTTTTATTTTTTTATAAGAAACTGTAAACATAAAAAAGAAACTTCCATAAAACATATGATTTCAATACACTGCTTTCTTTCTCCCCTTATTCTTTTTTTTTTTTTTTTTTTT
>PVJS01060745.1:0-11170 GCA_004027185.1 Glis glis | reverse complement strand
ACACACACTCACACACACAGGAAATCACTCCGGAAACCTGTAAAAAGGCATTGTACAAACAAAAAGTATTATTGTTATTATGAGCACAATACCTTACTTATTCAACCTTTGAAATTCTGGCACCCACAGCTATCCAGAGCCTAGAGAAACTTGTCAAAGGCTTTGAGCAACATGTTGTTTTCACTGAATCCTATACTCTCTGCTACAGAAGAAGAAACACCCTCTGCAGGCCAGAGCTGTAAAGACAGGAGCAGATTCCCAGGCGCAGGAGGGAACCAGGGAGAGGCAGGAAGCACCAACGTGCACTGTGGGTCAGTCCTCAGGCCCACCCAGGAAGTTCCTCCCCCGCTGGACTCATCATCCCGTCTTCACAAGATTATGAATCATGAAAGAAAAATGATGATTTTATTCTGAAATTACATTCTCAACCACAACATTTTGCAATCTTGGAGTTGTCCTAACATTGTTATCCAGTTAAGTGGATTTTGAGCATTTGTTTGTTTTACTGGTTTTATAGCTGAGGTCTCAGGAACTAACATAATGATGAACAATATAAAAAGCCTGAATTATTTTGCAAATTCCACATTTTTCCAAAAGTCAGAACATGGTACATTTTTTTTTTTTTTGCGGTACCGGGGATTGAATGCAGGGGCGTTCTACCTCCGCGCTACGCCCCTGGCCCTATTTTTTTATGCTTTATTTTTGAAACCGGGTCTCACGAAGTTGCGGAGGGCCTCGCCAGGTAGAGAGAGAGAAAGAGAGAGAGAGAGAGAGAGAGAGAGGAGAGAGGAGAGAGAGATAGATCGATTGATCAATCGGTCGATCGCGCGCGCATGCGCGCTGAGGTTGGCCGCGAACCCGGATCCTCCGGTCTCTGCCTCCCAAAGTACTGGGATTACAAACGTGCGCCACCACGCCCGGCATGGTACATTTTTTGAGAGATAAAAACAGCAGGGTGGGAGTGGGGGTGGTGCACATCTGGAATCCCAGCTATTCTGGAGGCTGAAGCAGGAGGATCACAAGCTTGAGGCCATTCTGGCCAATTTAGTAAGACCCTATCTTAAAATAAAATTTTTTAAAAAGGGTTGGGGATGTTGCTCAGTGCAAACGGCCCTGGGTTCAATCCTCAGGACTACCAAAAAACAAAACAAAAACCAGCAGTCAGGATATAAGAAAGAAGGAGGAAGGCTGGAGTGTAGCTCAGTGGTAGAGCGCTTGCCTAGCATGTACAAGGCCCTGTATTGTATCCTTTTCCAAGCACAAAACACACACACACACACACACACACGGAGGCATTAATGCCATTCCTGATTTTTATGGCACTTTCTATCAGTGGTGGTTTTCATGGATTCTCTTTTTATGGCAAAATAACTAAAATTTTGAAGTGCTAAATAAGGTGTCTAGAGCCGGGCGTGGTGGCGCATGCTTGTAATCCCAGTACTTGGGAGGCTGAGATCGGAGGATCCGGGTTCGGGGCCAGCCTCAGCTACTTAGTGAGGCCCTCCGCAACTTTGTGAGACCGGTTTCAAAATAAAGGATAAGAAATAGGGCCGGGGGTGTAGCTCGGAGGTAGAACACCCCTGGGTTCAATCCCCGGTACCACAAAAATAAAAATAAAAATAAAAATAAAAAATAAGGTGTCTGGAAGCAGCTGTTCTTCATAGTCCCTACATTTGAGGAGCTCGATCCTGGGGAGGAAGGCGTGGAAAGACAGAATGGACAACCTATTTTACCAGCATCCCCACGTTCTGGACGTCAGCTCTGTGCCAGACATGTGACCCATAGCTCAGCCCAGCATCCTCGGAACCATGTTATCAGTGGGCAGGGTCCCGGCTCCTCAGAGGCAAGGAGTAGGCTGAGGCCTCCCTGCTCCCAGGTAAAGCGGGAGGCTGGTCTCCATGAGGAGGCCACCCCAGCGAGGCCTGTCTGTGGCAGACTCCACAAATACCACCACTCTCTCTTCTGCTTCACCACCTGGGTGGCTCCACCCTGAGACACGAGCTGGCCCTTCCCTGTTTCCCGGTTCTCCTCAATTCAGCAAAAGCGGGGGAATGTCCCACGTGGTTCAGGCCCAAGACTTGCTCTCCAATCCCTTTTTACCATTGTTAAAGCTTCTGTTTTGCCCCCACCCCAAGGATGCCAGATGCATAAATGAAAAGGCAAAGGTGGAGAGGAGAAAGGGGTCGTCCCCCACAAACCTCCAACACTTACCAGTCTGGACAAGGCTCTGGACCCAGCATAGATTACACCCACAAACAGCACCGAAGCAGGAAGCCACGTCAAAACATCAGATCTGAAAAGAGGGGGGAAAGCCATGATATTTTTGCTACTTTATGTTTAAAAAGACCTAGCTGGAAGGGCGGACCCCTCATAGGCACCAACTCCAGCCACAGAGGCTAAGTAACCCTGATGGACTCGTTAAGTGAGATGTGGTCTTTATCCACTGACAGCATGACAGAGGCACACAAAGCCATCCTACCTACAGCCCCGTCATTTTGCAAACTACCTAGCATTGCTGACCCCAGAGTTGGAAGTGGAAGAGGCCTTGCTGCAGGCTAGAAGAGATTTTTTTCTTTTCTTTTCTTTTTTTTTTTTTTTTTTTTTGCGGTACCGGGGATTGAACCCAGGGGCGTTCTACCTCCGCGCTACGCCCCCGGCCCTATTTTTTATACTTTATTTTGAAACCAGGTCTCACGAAGTTGCGGAGGGCCTCGCTAAGGAGAGAGAGAGAGAGAGACAGGGAGAGCGAGCGAGAGAGCTGAGGCTGGCCACGAACCCGGATCCTCTGGTCTCCGCCTCCCAAAGTACTGGGATTACAAGCGTGCGCTACCACGCCCGGCTTGAGATTTTTATTTTCTAAGAGTGGTGATTTCAAGTAGGCCAGTCAAATTTTAAAAAGGCCATTTACCTAGGCTATATCAAACAATTCCTGGGAATCACAACAAAAAGAACACGGAATTAAAAGGAGTAAATTTAAAAAATAAATTCTAGAACTTCACTGGATGGCTGTTATACGCTGACTTCTTCAACCATTAACCTGGCATTGCTGGAATTCTGTTTCAGGGAATCTTCAAGGACTTCTGAAGGGCACGATTCTTTGATTCAAGTGTGGCCACTTGTTTTCCTCAAGAGAAGTAAATCCCCATTTTCACACATAGTACATCTCACTGAGGCTGAAACTTGCTTCCCTTATTGTTAGAAATGCATCTGCTACACTAATTCAGGTTCCCAGAGTTAGCCTAATAATGATTAAAAATAAGGGCAGGACCTAACATAATAATCCTAACCATCCAATGAACTGCTCTTCTGGCAGAGTGCCTGCTCAAGACAGGCTTTGTTTTACTGGCCAGGGAGGCACTCCATCCAACATCAGACCTGGACCTAGCAATTCAATGCTTACAGGAACTAGTGAGTCCTACAGACCTTACTCACTATATAAATGCATTCGGCAAATATTTACAGCAACTTATAAAGTGCTAGGGCTTACTATTAACAGCAGTCTTGCAGTTAATATTTAGTGAGCCCCTGCGACAAACCAAGCACTGTATCCTTTTAAAATCTGTACAACAATCTCAAGAGGAAGGTATTATATCCTGTTCCTGATTTAACGACAGTTCAATTAAACACTTTTCAACTTTATGATGGTGTGAAAATATACCCATGTACCCATTCTGTTTTCCACTTTCAATACAGCATTCAATAAATGACACATCATATTCAACACTTTATTATAAAATAGGCTTCGTGCTAGATGATTTTGCCTAACTGTAGGTTACTGTAAGTGTTCTGAACACATTTAACACTTGTCTTTCACCTAAAGGCCAAGAAGCGATACAATCTGAGCACATTTAAAATAGGCCAGGCTGCCGGGAGTGGTGGCGCACGCTTGTAATCCCAGTACTTGGGAGGCTGAGACCGGAGGATCCGGGTTCGCGGCCAGCCTCAGCTACTTAGTGAGGCCCTCCGCAACTTCGTGAGACCCAGTTTCAAAATAAAGTATAAAAAAAAAATAGGGCTGGGGGTGTAGCTCGGAGGTAAAACGCCCCTGGGTTCAATCTCCGGTACCGCAAAAAATAAATAAAATAGGCCAGGCCATAGACATGATGGCGCATGCCTGTAATCCCAGTACTTGGGAGGTTGAGACAGGAGGATCGCAGATTCCAGGCCAACGCACAGTAATTTAGTGAGAGCCTGTTTCAAAATAAAAAAATAAAAAGGAGCTGGGCATGGTAGCACACTCTGTAATCCCAATACTTGGGAGGCTGAGACAAGAGGTGAAGCCAGTATCAGCAATTTAGCAAGGCTCTTAGCAACTTAGCGAGAGCCTGTTTCCAAATAAAAAATAAAAAAAAATAGGGCCGGGCATGTAGCTTAGAGGTAAAATGCTCCTGGGTACAATACCTAACACCACAGATAACAATAATAATGATAATAATAATTATTATAATAATAAATAAAAAGGGCTGGGGAGATAGCTCAGTGGTAGAATATTCCTGGGTTCAATCCCCAATACCACAAAAAACAAAAACAACAACAAAAAATATAGGCCAGGCTAGCTACTATGTTCAGCAGGTTAGATATATTAAATGTATTTGTGTGTGTGTGTTACTACGGGTTAAACCCAGGGGCATTCTACCTCTGAGCTACACCCTACCCCTGTTTTATTTTTTATTTTGAACAGGGTCTCACTAAGTTGCAGAGGGCCTCACTAAGTTGCTGAGGCTGGCTGCAAACCTGCAATCCTCCTGGCTCGGCCTCCCAAGTACTAGAACTACAAGCATGCACTACCACACCCGACTTATTAAGTGCATTTTTTACTTACAGTATATTCAACTTATGATGGGTTTATCAGGGATGTAACTCCACTGTAAGTCAAGGAGCATCTGTATTATTACCACATTATGCAGGTAAGGAAACAGAGGCACAAAGACTTGACGTTACCCGCCCATGGTTAGAATGGCTGGTAAATGACAATGCCAGAATTTAAATCCAGGTCCCTCTGGCCCCAAAGCCCTAGCTTTTAACCACTCTGTCATACTTTGCCCTCACGGGCCTCGTACTCTAATGGGAGATACTGACATATAAATAGACGAGCTGTGCCAGGCACGGTGGCGCACACTTGTAATCCCGGTACTTAGGAGGCTGAGACAGGAGGATCGCAGGTTTGACAGCAGCCTCGGTAACTTAGAGAGACCCTGTTTCAAAATAAATAAAATTGGGCTGGAAGCCGGGCGTGGTAGCGCACGCTTGTAATCCCATTACCTGGGAGGCTGAAACAGGAGGATTGCAGGTTCACGGCCCTCCACAACTTAGAGAGACCCTGTTTCAAAATAAAGAATAAAAAATAGGGCTGGGGGTGTAGCTTGGAGGTAGAATACCTATGGGTTCAATCCCCAGTTATACACACACAAAAAAAAATTGGGCTGGGGTATAGCTCAGAGGTAGAATGCCCAGTACCACCAACAGAAAATAAATAAATAAAATGAACCCTGAAAAAAAACAGATAAACTGCAAACACAACAGGAGTTTGGTAGCAGAAAAAGCAGCTGAGGAATGTTCCCTGTTGTCACTAACCCCAGGTAAGGAGGTAAGGCTCCTGCAACCAAAACATGGACAGAGAAAGATGCCATCTTCTACCCAGCTGGGCCAAGGGCAACATCAGCCAATTGCTACTCCTCTAGGAAAAGGCTTCCCACTTGACCTGAAGCTCGCAGGGCTCACAGGAGACAAGACACAGGCCCCAGCCTGCTGCGCACCTGGAGAGCCAGGGCCTATGGTGCCGGCAGAGCATGATGAGGAGGGGGGCGGGGGTGCCATGAGAAACCTCAGTGTCCGAGCTGCAGCAGCCCGAGGACCTTGGAGGTCAGCGAGGCCCCAGACACTTGTACTCAAGTCCCTCTTAAAATAAATGAAGCAAACTCCTGCTGAGTTCCGTACTCCAGGAGACATCAGAGTATCTGAGGGGCCGCGGACGCGGGAAAAGAAAACAAGCCCAGGGAACATCTTGCATTTTAATCATTCTACCCTAAAATACAAAGAAATAACTTCAGCTAGAAAAAACAACACGGGTCCAGGAGGACCCAAGAGACTTCTGGGAAATGCAACAGGGCGGCTGTGTGAGCATTTGCTCCAAACATGTTTGAGATGAAATCAAAAGTTACACTGGAGCCAGGCGTGGTGGCGCACGCTTGTAATCCCAGTACTTGGGAGGCTGAGGCAGGAGGATCGCAGGTTTGAGGCCAGCCTCAGCTACTTAGTGAGGCCCTCTGCAACTTAGTGAGACCCTGTTTCAAAATAAAGAATAAAAAATAGGGCTGGGGGTGTAGCTCAGAGGTAGAATGATCCTGGGTTCCATCCCCAGTACCGCAAAATAAATAAAAATAAATAAATAAATAAGTAAATATAAAGAAAGAAAAAATTAAAAATAGAGCTGGGGGTATAGCTTGGAGGTAGAATGCCCCTGGGTTTAATCCCTAGTTCCGCCAAGAAAAAAAAAAGTTACACTGGGCACAGGTGCTGGGGGTAGAACAGTGCAAGAAACACAGCATTCCAGACATAACCACGGCATGTGCAAAGGCCTGGGGCAAGAGAAAATTAGAGGAAGGCAAGTGTGACTTGAGTAGATGGAGGGATAAGCCCAGGGATGGGGAGGGTGTGATATGATAGGACTTGCAGTTTGAAAAGGTGGCTCTGGCTATAGTATGGAGAATACACTAGAATGGGGATGGGGTACTACACTAAGACAGGAAACTCAAGACAGGTCTGCATCTTGAAAATTATGAACCTGAGATACTCCGGCGGCACCCGAGCAGAGACATCAAGTCGGCAACCAGATGTAATGCATTATTAAATGTCTTCCCTTTGATGTTTTCTGTATTCCCTTATCCTTCAGTTTTGAGAATAAAATTCAAATATATTTTCTTTAACACAATTTATCCCTTTTGTTCATTACTAATAGCAATAAGAGCTTTCTGTGGTTTGCTAAGGCTTTGCCACAAACTTATTCTTCATTGCTATGTATGAATGTTTGTGTGTGCGCTCCTCCCACCCCCACTCATATGTTGAAATCCTAACCCCCAAGGTGACTGGATTAAGAGGTGGGGTCTTTAGGAGGTCAGGAGGTCATTAAGGGCAGGGATTAGTGCCCTTATAAAAGAGACCTCAGAAGGCTGCCTGCCCCCCTCCCCCCATGCGATGACACAGCTGAGAGGTGCCACCAATGAACCAGAAAGTGGGCTGGAGTTTAGAATACTGAATGTATAATGAATGTTTACAAATCAATACAAAAGTCAACTCTCCCAAAGAAAAACAGTGAACAAAAACAGGCAATTCCTCTCTCTCTCTCTCTCTCTCTGTCTCATACACACACACACACACACACACACACACACACAGCCAATATACATAAGAACAATTATTCAATTCCCCTAGTAGTTAAAACTGTAATGCCAGGCATGATGGCACACACATGTAGTTAGAGACCAGCCTCAGCTACTTAATGAAACTCTTGAGTTTAAGCCCTAGTACCAAAAAAAATTATTAAACAAAAATTTAATTAATTAATTTTAAGTTTAATTAACTAACTTTAAAGCTATATCAGGTTTTCCCCAAGAAACTAGCATTAAAAAAAAGTTATAGCCTAATATGAAGGGTCATGAAACCAACACCTTCATGAGATACAAACTCACATCCTTCTGGAAGGCACACATGTGCTGCTTGGCTGTGCGTATCAAAAATCTTAAAAATATGCATACTCTTTGACCAAGAAAATTCACTTCTGTGACTTTAGCCTTGGAAAACAATCTTGGGTGTGGGTAAAGGTATATACAATAATGTTTTCATTTATAAGTGGAATTAAAAATTAATTCTGGCCTCACTGCTGGCCACGAAATGCACCAAGCACCTGAGGGCTTACTACTGTGTCCTCTGCCAGGAACCCTCTCCCCACAGAACCTGCATGGCCACTCGCATGGATTCAGATCTCTGTTCAACTGCCACCTTATCTGTCAGTCCTTCTTACCCACCCTGTAGAAAATAACCTTCCACTACCTACTGGCGCACATACACAGAGGGTCTCAGTAAGTTGTGGAGGGTCTCACAAGTTGCTGAGACTGGCCTTAAACCCACAATCCTCCTGTATCAGCCTCCCAAGTACTGGGATTACAGGGGTGCGCCACCATGCCCAGCAATAAACATTAACAATCATGTTGTGCCGGGCATGGTGGCGCACGCTTGTAATCCCAGTACTTGAGAGACCGAGACAGGAGGATCGCAGGTTCGTGGCCAGTCTTAGCTACTTAGTGAGGCCTTCCACAACTTAGTGAGACCCTGTTTCAAAATAAAGAATAAAATAGGGTTGGGGTGTAGCTCGGAGGTAGAATGCTCCTGGGTTCAATTCCCAGTGCCACACACACACACAAAAATCATGTTGTAACCTATATAACTGTAACAACAAAAACTATATTAAAAACACACACATAAGCAAAAAAAAATGTACATTTTTCTTCAATAGATAGGAACTTAGGATCATGGGATGGAGACAGTTATTTAATTTTCTATAATAATTTTCTTAGCTGGACATGGTGGCGCATGCCTGTAATCCCAGTACTTGGGAGGTTGAAACAGGAGGCTCACAGGTTCAAGGACAGCCTTAGCAAGTAGTGAGACTCAGCAACCTAGCAAGACCCTGTTTCAAAACAAAACATAAAAAGGGTTGGGAGTGTAGCTCAAAGGTAGAATATCCCTGGGTTCAATCCCCAGTACCACAAAAAAAATAATAATTTAATCTCTCTTTTTCTATTAAAAAGTAGTACCTAGTCAAACTAGAAAAGTTTGAAAATACAGATAATCGAGAAAAACAGTGCAATTACAATTCCATTACCCACAGATAACCAGTTAATACCTTGCTATATGTCCTTCCAGTGTCCACAAGTATGTATGTATATAAACACTTCAACAAAAATGGCATTCTATTGCACATATTGTTTTATAACCTACTTAACATCTTTCCATGTCAAAAAAGTCATTCTCAATTTATTAATAATTAAATATCAGCCTATTACTGGATATCTAAGTTAATCCTACATTTTTACTATTCTAATGCAGTACAATTATCCTTGAACATATTCTCTTCTTACACTCATGATCTTTTCATGATATTCAGGATAAATTCTTTGAAGTAGGATTACTATTCTGAGATGTAACCATTGAGGTTTACAACTAGTTAAGAAATAACCTTTCAGAGAGGTTATACTGACTTGCATTCCTTTACAGATCCAATACTGTCTCATTTTTGTGTGTGTGTGTGTGTGTGGCACTGGAGATTGAACCAGGGGCATTCTACCTCTGAGCTACACCCCCAGCCCTGTTTTATTTTTATTTTTGAAACAGGGTCTCACTAGGTTGATGAGAGTCTCACTATTTGCTGAGGCTGTCCTCAAACCTGTCTCAGACTCCCAAGTAATGGGATTACAAGCGTGCGCTACCACGCCCGGCTCCGGTCTGATTCTAAAATAGCCAAAGGCCTGAACATTAGAAACAACCTTTCTCCACCGATAATTCATCGGGGGTACCACCGGGCCTCTTGTACTGGTTCGTTCTTTCATTGCCTTGTTTGCCCACAAAGGAGACAAGATGGAACCAAATCTCTGGGGAGCTGCTGAGCCAGTGAGCATGTGTGTACATACCTGTTTGCTTATGTGTGTGTGTGTGTACACATGCGTGTGTATGTGTGTGCATGTGTAGGGAGGGAGGGCTTCACAGCAACTCCTAGCTGGATGGATTGCAGATCCTACCATGTTGAAGGACTTTTTGCTGAGGGTTCGGGTTTGAAAATTGTGGCGATATGTAATTTTCTTTAACTGATTTAGGCGCACAAATACCCTGTCTTGTTTGAATGCTTATTTTTCATTTGCATGCACACGACCCTCCCAAGGAACCCTGATGAATAAAGCATTTTAGAAGAAGCTAACAAAAGTCTGTTGGCACGGATTAGAAAACTGTTGTTATTGAGATGAAAGCTAATTAAATTAAGTCACTTGTTTTTCAAATAGAGCAAGCATTATTGAGAGAACATCTGCTCCAAGAACACTCTGCAGCATCAGACATCTGCTGAATGTCTGAAAATTCGGTGTTCTACTGACACTGAAAATTCTGTGTTTTACTGACACCTAGTGGGCCCAAAAACAGCAAGAAAATAAGAGCAAGGTAGCAAGGTTCATACACTATTGACATTGCCTAAAATAGGAATACCTTACAAGTGTGAAATCAACAATTGCTTTGCAGTTGAAAAGGACTTATGCATAGACTCACTACTTCCTAATTATCGAAGAGCCCGAGATTTCTTTTTTTTTTTTTTTTTTTGCAGTACTGGAGATTGAACCCAGAGGCATTCTACCTCCGAGCTACACCCCAGCCCTATTTTTTGTTCTTTATTTTTGAAACAGGGTCTCACTAAGCTGCAGAGGCTGGCTGCAAACCCAGATCCTTCTGTCTCAGGTCTTATTCCTCCTTTTCTCCCTTCTTCCTACTTTCCTTAGATCTTTCTCCTTTACTCTGCACTCTTCCTTCTGACTCAAAGAGGATCACATACATTCCCTTGACAAAAATCCAGTCCTAATATTAGGACTTGAACAAGACTTGAACACAAGAACTTGAACACAAGGACTTGAACACAAGAGCCCTGTGATGATACTGTCCTCAGAGCATAAGTTAGAGCAGAAGTCGACAACATATGCACACAGGCCAAATCTTGACCACTGCCCCTTCCTTCCTTTCTTCCTACCATACTGGGGATTGAGCCCAGGGCCTCATACACCTAGGCAAGCACTCTACCACTGAGCAACATCCCCAGCCCTACCTATTTTTTATTTTTAATATTTATTTATTTATTTGTTTGTTTGTTTATTTTGCGGTACTGGGGATTGAACCCAGGGGCATTCTACCTCCAAGCTACACCCCCATCCCTATTTTTTTATTCTTTATTTTGAAACAGGGTCTCGCTAAGTTGCAGAGGACCTCACTAAGTAGCTGAGGCTGGCCGCGAACCCAGATCCTCTGGTCTCAGCCTCCCAAGTACTGGGATTACAAGCATGTGCCACCACACCCAGCTATTTTTTTTTTTTTTTATTTTGAGATAGAGTCTCACTAAGTTGTTGAGACTGGCCTCAAA
>PVJS01060744.1:0-11169 GCA_004027185.1 Glis glis | reverse complement strand
AGGACCGCAAAAAAAAAAAAAAGAAACAAAAAGAAAAAGAAAGAAACCAAGACCAGGATGCTGGGTGTTAGCAAAATCTAATACCGTAGTACTGTGTTCCAGTCTGTGAACTGTGAACCATTAGTACAGTGAACAACTCTGATTTTCCTGAGACATGGGACTTTCAGTTCAGTGCTAAAATCAGGAGGAGCATCTCAGGCAAACTAGGACAAGTTAGTCTCCCTTAATTGGTCACCGTGTTTTATTTTGTTTTTGTGATACTAGGGACTGAACCCAGGGGCATTCTACCTCTGAGCTACACCCCCAGCCCTTTTGATTTTTTATTTTGTTTGGAAACAGGATCTCACTAGGTTGCTGAGAGTCTTGCTGCTTTGCTGAGGCTGGCCTTGAACCTGCGATCCTCCTATCTTAGCCTCCCAAGTACTGGGATTACAGGTGTGTGCCACCATGCCCAGCTAATTGGTCACTGTGTTAATACCTGAAAGGTTAAGGAAGAACACTGGAAATTGGGGTTGGGACATTGGGACCAGTGTAACTGAAATAGCTGGAAATTCTTAGATTTAAGGATTTGTACTAAACGATCTCTTCCAGCTCTAAACTATTTAGGTCTATGGCTACGGATTGCTCACTTAACTGCACATTAGTACCATCTGGTGAGCAATAAAAATACTGATGCCTGGGCCCCAGACGTTCCAATTTAATTGGTTTGGGGAGAGGCTTGGGCATCAGTATATATCTACATATCTGTGGTACTTGGGATCAAACCCAAGGATGTTCTACCTCTGAGCTCCACTCCCAGCCCTATTTTATTTTTATTTATTTTTATTTATATTTATTTATTTATTTATTTATTTATTTATTTATTTTTTGCGGTACCGGGGGTTGAACGCAGGGGTGTTCTACCTCCGCGCTACACCCCCGGCCCTATTTTTTATACTTTATTTTGAAACCGGGTCTCATGAAGTTGCGGAGGCCTCACTAAGTAGAGAGAGAGAGAGAGAGAGAGCGAGCGCTGAGGCTGGCCGCGAACCCGGATCCTCCGGTCTCCGCCTCCCAAAGTACTGGGATTACAAGCGTGCGCCACCACGCCCGGCTCCTATTTTATTTTGAAGCAGGGTCTCACTAAGTTACCGCACACTTGAACCTGCAGTCCTCCTTTCTCAGCCTCCCAAGTAGCTGGGATGAGAGGCTTGTGCCAGTGCACCTGGCGCATCCGTAGTTTTGAAATGCACTCTCTACCCTGTGATTCTCATGCGCAGCTAAACTCGAGAATTATCGGTGCAGGTCGGACTTTACCTGTCAGAGTTTGGTATCTGGAACAACAGCTGTAGCATCTCTGGGAGCTTGTTAGAAATGCAAATCTGGGGGCTCCACCCCAGGTGAAGCGGGGCTGGGGCCCATCGGTCCATGACCTACGGGTGACTGGGATGCACGCTCAAGTTTAAGAAGCACTGGTTTACAGCAACTCTTCTCAGCCTTGTTTGCACACTCTGATCATCTGAGGACTTTTTAAAACAGGTTCCTGCGCATCAGCCCCTCAGCTCTAATTCAATTTGGGTGTGACCCAAGCATCATTATTTTCAAAGCTCCCCAGATGGCTCTAATGTGTAGCCAAGGATGAGAATCACCGGCCAGGGCTTTTGTCTCCAAGCCCAGTGTCTGGAATGATGAGTAAAACCGTATATTAAATTGCAGATGAAACAACTAGGTATTATGTAGGTCAGATAGCTGGCTTTTCTGCTGCTTCCTCATGTAGACTTTGCAAAAGTTTTCATCCCTTTAAAGCATTTACTTTCCTATTCCTTCTGCAGTTGTTCAGGTAGGACTGGTACAAAAACGGGGCTCGTAATTACTATCAGTGGCTACTAATTTTAGCCAAGCCATAAAATTAAGCCTCATATACTTGGGGAAAATGAGCTGACTTTAATATTAAAGTAGGACAAGTTTTTCTGTGATACTGGGAATTGAACACAGGATCAGTCTACCTCTGAACTATACCCCCCAGCCCTTTTTTTTTTTTTTGCAGTACTGGGGATTGAACCCAGGGACATTCTACCTCCAAGCTACACCCCCAGCCCTATTTTTTTATTCTTTATTTTGAAACAGGGTCTCACTAAATTGCGGAGGCCTCACTAAGTAGCTGAGGCTGGCCGCGAACCTGGATCCTCCTGTCTCAACCTCCCAAGTACTGGGATTACAAGCGTGCGCCACCATGCCCAGTCCCCCAGTCCTTTTCAGTTTTTAAATTCTGAAACAATCTTGCTAAATTGATGGATTTGATCTGTGATCCTCCTGTCTCATCCTCCCACATACTGGGATTACAGGCGTATGCCACCATACCTGGCTTCAAATAGGACTGCATTTATAGGGTTTGCCCTCTGCCTACTTCCCATCTCCCAGAGCTGGCTGCTTCTCGTCATGCACATCTTAGAGTTGCTGAAGCACTTAGTGTCAATTTTCCTTTACCCTTAGCTCAGGTTTGGAGTGTCATTTACCACAGTGATTCTGCAGTCTTGGCCGCACACAAATCACCTGTGGAGCTTTAAAAACCCTCCTAGCTGGGCGTGGTGGTGCATGCCTGGAATCCTAGTATTTGGGAAGCTGAGACAGGAGGATCGCAGGTTCAAAGCCAGCCCCAGCAAGTAGTCATACTCTCGTCAACCTAGAGAGACCCTGTTTCAAAATAAAAAGAAAATAGGGCTGGGGTTGTCACTCAGAGGTAGAATGCCCCTGGGTTCAATGCTCCATACCCCCCAACACACACACAACAAAACCTCCTACCTCCTGGGACTTGAGTCTTACCCCAGATATTTTGATTTAACTGGCCTGGAGTGTGCTCCATATATCTGGATTTTTGAAAGATCCCCCAGGTATTCTAATGTGTGGCCACTAAAACAGGGGTCACCATGATTGGGACTGGGGCGAGGAGGACTTGGCCCCAGACCCATAGCTTACCTCAGCTCTTGTCTTCAAGAGCTAGAAAACTCAGCTCAGGAGACACAGGCATCAGGGTACAGCATTTAAGAGGAGACAGGGGAGTGGTACTGAAAGGGTCACTGCACCTTGCTGGTCACACCGCCTTGCCTGCTGTTGCTCCAGCTACTCTTGCTACGCTTCCCACTCTGACCCTGCAAGTGTTGCTAGTTTGCTACTGCTGGTGGTATAGCTCTGGGGCTTCAAGTGCCCTGCTCTTGTGGCCACTGCTGCTGCTCTGCTTGCTGGCATTATACCTCTGTAAGCAATGCTGCTCGCTCCCTGGCTGCTGTCACCAATACTCTGCTTGTTTTGCTGGCCAGAGGCTAATTTATATAGCCTGGAAGCTCTCCTGATTGGTCCATTCTCAATCCCTTAGATCTGGGCCCTGATTGGTCCATTTTCAATCCTTCTTTGGAATCCCTGATCGCTCTTAAGCTAGAAGTCAGGGAGGGCTGCCAGCCTGGCTCTTGCCCCAGCTTGCCACCCTTTATCACCATGCTATGATCCAGCAGTTAGGGACATGGGTGCCAAACTGGACTGCACCT
This sequence comes from Glis glis, assembly GCA_004027185.1. Taxonomy (NCBI): domain Eukaryota; kingdom Metazoa; phylum Chordata; class Mammalia; order Rodentia; family Gliridae; genus Glis; species Glis glis. The sequence goes on along the minus strand of PVJS01060744.1, from coordinate 7,648 downwards.
TAAAATCCTCCACATAGCCAGGCTTGGTGGCGCACGCTTGTAATCCCAGTACTTTGGGAGGCGGAGACCGGAGGATCCGGGTTCGCGGCCAGCCTCAGCGCTCGCTCTCTCTCTCTCTCTCTCTCTCTGCCTCTCTCTCTCTCTCTCTCTCTCTCTGCCTGTCTCTCTCTCTCTCTCTCTACTTAGTGAGGCCCTCCACAACTTCGTGAGACCCGGTTTCAAAATAAAGTATAAAAAATAGGGCCGGTGGTGTAGCGCGAAGGTAGAACGCCCCTGGGTTCAATCCCCAGTACTGCCAAAAAAAAAAATCCTCCACAGAGCCATGCACGGTGGTACATGCCTGTAATCCCAGTACTTGGGAGGCTGAGATAGGAGGAACACAGGTTCGCGGCCAGCCTCAGCTACTTAGTGAGGCCCTCCACAACTTAGTGAGACCCTATTTCAAAAATAAAGAATAAAAAATAGGGCTGGGGGTGTAGCTCGGAGATAGAATGCCCCTGGGTTCCAAGCATCACACACACAAATGTTCCAAAGCCCAGGTCATACCTAGACCAAGGACATGAGCACAGTCTCTGGGGTGGGGCACGGGCAGTGATGACCCCAATGTGCAGCCTGCATTGAGGGCCACGGAGTCACAGAATCTGATAATGCCAGTTGATTGCTTGGGAGCCGAAAAGGAGAAGAGAATGATTGTCTTTGGCTGAGATTTAAGTCTTCCAACCCTTCACCTTTAAGATCAAGTTGCAATTTATAACATACGGGGTCATTAGTCATTTTTCTCAGGACTATAATTCAAAAGGCCATGCCTATAAAGTGCCGTCATGAACCAGTTGGAGCTACCTTAGAGCTTGCTAATTAATGCAAGTGCCAAAGCACAGTTGAAATGGAATATAACTATTATGTCTTGACACTTAGAAGTTTTTGACCAGCTCATTTGAAATGTTTCCATTCCATCATGTATGTATTTCTGCATTTCACTGTCTGCATTTATTGATGACCTGCACTTGGAACCAAGCCAAGGAATATTGGAGAACTAGAGGGGGCTGTATTACACTTAGCTGTCTGTCTTCTCCAGCTGGACTGTCAGGTTTGAGAAGAGAAGGGCTTCGTGGTGGTCACTGTCGTGTCCCTGACGTCCACTTGGGGATCAGAGGCACGTGTGTTTCCATCCTGGCTCCTTCGCTCACATGCTGTGTCCTCGGGCAAGTTTCGCGGCCGCTTCCACTCTATTCCCTATGCCTTTCCTTGTACAGTAAGAGTCAGAATAGTACAGATGCATCTTGACGTATGATGGGGTTTGGTTTTGTCAGCTCTTTATGACAAAAATACATGAGAAACACAACTTAGGGGAAGGAAAATTGATTTGGGTTTCCCACTTTCAGGGGTCAGTCCATTATCAGCCAGCTCCCAGGTAGGAACATGGCAGGGCCTCAGGGCAGGGTGGAAGAGGGAAAACTGCCTCAGCTCAATGGATCCAGAAGCAGAGAGCAGGAGGAAGGGATGGAGGCAGGGTGGCCGGAGACAGAGCCATCCCCTTCAGCTCTGGCCCTGATCTGGCTGTATTGCCTAATACATGAGCTTTGGGTATGTTTTCAATTCAAACCATAAGAGGGTTCTATCTCTAGGAACTCATTACAAGTAAATTGAAAATGCATTGAAGCCAGGTGTGGTGGGGCATACCTGTAATCCCAGTGCTTGGGAAGCTGAGATAGGAGGATTGCAGGTTTGAGGCCAGCCTCAGCAACTTAGTGAGACCTTGTTTCAAAAGAAAAAAAAATAAGGGCTGGGGATGTAGCTTGGAGATAGACTGCCCCTGGGTTCAATCAAAAAAGAAAAGAAAATGCACCATGCATGGTGGTGCACACCTGTAATCCTAGTACTTCGGAGGCTGAGACAGGAGGATCGTAGCTTCGAAGCCAGTCTCAGCAACATATCTGAGACCCCCAGAAACTAAGTGAAACCCTGTTTTAAAATTAAAAAAATTAAAAACGTCTGGGGGTGTTTCTCAAGGAGTCCAGTGATGAGGATTTGTCCTTCAAAGTTTGAGTCTGTGGGCACAGAATTAGCATTTTCTTTTCATTTTTTATAGTATATTTGTGTGTATGGGGTACTGGGGATGGAACCCAGGGACATTATACCTCTGAGCTACACCCCCAGCCCTGTTTTGTTTTTAATTTTGAAACAGGGTCTCACTAAGTTGTGGAGGGCCTCACTAAGTTGCTGAGGCTGACTGCAAACCTGCGATCCTCCTGTCTCAGCCTCCCAAGTACTGGGATTACAAGCATGTGCCACTGTGCTCAGCGTGAGTCTTATTTTCTAAAAAAGGCTCAGAGCCCCTGAGTTCAATTCCCAGTGCAGAAGGAAGGAAGGAAGGAAGGAAGGAAGGAAGGAAGGAAGAATTTAATACACCTCACCTATAAAACATCATGGCTTTGCATACAATAGTATGGTGTAGAGTTCTCTTGTGATTGTGTGGCTGACCGGGAGCTGCCCAGCATCACTAGAGTATGGAACTGCATATCACTAGTCTGGGAAAAGATCTAAATTCAATATTCAAAATACAGTTTCTGCTGGATGCATTTCACTTTTGCACCATGGTAAGTTTGAGAAATGGTGAGTCCAACCACTGAAAGTTGATACTTAATTTCAGGCAAACAAGACCAAACATACATTGGAAACAGTCCCTTCCCTGTCCGTGTGGGTGTTTCTCAGCATTTCTGTTATAGTTAAATATTACAGCTTCTAGGGAAAAGTTGAAATACAGTTTGAAGAAAAACGAATTAGAGAAAACAGACAGGGAAGGCCATCCCTCTCATTTTGTCACCTTCATAATATGGCTTGCTAAAAATAACCCACTTGTCAAATCCTTTTGTACTACTGCAAGAAGTGCTAATGTAAGACATGTTTTCTGAAAATAACTGTGCCGAGGTGTCATGGATTCAGGGCTGTGGTGCAGAAGCGTCAGGAATTGCTAACACCTGCTAGCTTACCCTTTCAGCCTCCCAAAGGAAACTTGTTTCTGGGGTGGGGAGAGTTTAAAAGGGAAACAAGTTACTGTACATGATCCTGGATTCGATCCTGAACAGAAAAAGGACATTTTTTGTGGAAGACAGTGCAATTGAAATAAAGTCTACGTTAATGTTTTTTTTTTTTTTTTTGCGGTACTGGGAATTGAACCCAGGGGCACTCTAACTCCGAGCTACACTCCCAGCCCTATTTTTTATTCTTTATTTTGAAACAGGGTCTCACTAAGTTGCAGAGAGCCTCACTAAGTAGCTGAGGCTGGCCAAGAACCTGCGATCCTCCTATCTCAGCATCCCAAGTACTGGGATTAAAAGTGTGTGCCACCACACCTGGCTTTATTTTTTATTTTGAAGCAGGTCTTGCTAAGTTACTAAGGGTCTTGCAAAGTCACTGAGGCTGGCTTCAAATCTGCGATCCTCCTATCTCAGGCTCCCAAGTACTGGGATTACAGGTGTGCGCCACCGTGTCTAGTTCCCATGCCTCCTCCTTCTTCTTCTTCTTCTTCTTCTTCTTCTTCTTCTTCTTCTTCTTGTTTGTTTTGGCTGTACTGGGGATTGAACCCAGGGGCATTCTACCTCCGAGCTACACCCCCAGCCCTATTTTTTATTCTTTACTTTGAAACAGGGTCTCACTAAGTTGAGGAGGGCCTCACTAAGAAGCTGAGGCTGGCCAAGAACCCGGATCCTCCTGTATCAGCCTCCAATGTACTGGGATGACAAGCGTGCGCCACCACACCTGGCTATGTTAATGGTTTTGATCAACGTACCAGAGCTAGGAGAGATGGGTAAAGAGTATACACAAGCTCTCTGTACTGTATTTGAAGGACTCAATCTAAAATTTATTTTGAATGCAAAGTTAAAAAACTAAGCATATTTGTTGAAACAAAAACTAGACTTACTGAATGAAAGCTAATTCTAGAAACACCAGGTCTAGGTAGGTGTTGAGGCTAAGGTTCAAGGGAGAGAATTCTCTTCAGGCAGATACCCAGGTATGTGCTGGGTGGTTGACTAATTCTAGTACTACCTGGGACAAAGTGACAAGAGGCATTGCCTCCCAAGTACTGGGATTACAGGTGTACCCACCATGCCTGGTTCCAAAGAGAAGTTTTCGGAAACTCCCATCTTAGAGTTATTTGGTTGTCTTGGGGTGTGGAAGAAATTTATCTTGCAGCGCTCAACCTGAAAGGGCAGTTGCGTTCCAGTAGGTGCCCTGAACATAATGGGGGAGGGGAAGCAACAGTCCCCCCCTTAGCATTCAGTTCTTTTTTTTTCTTGCGGAGCAGGGGATTGAACCCAGGGGCATTCTACCTCCGAGTTACAACTTCAGCTCTATTTTTTATTCTTTATTTTGAAACAAAACAGGCTAGCCACAAACCTGTGATCCTCCAGTCTCAGCCTCCCAAGTACTGGGATTACAAGCATGTGCCACCATGCCCGGCTAGCATTCAGTTCTTCTGAAGGAATCAAATTATCTGTGGAGGTGACTCCCAAGTCAGCTAAAAGGTAGGGGGTCTCTGTAATGTGCTGTGATCAGCATGACAATTTTCTTGAAGAAAAAAAAAGTTATTAAAACTTGAGGGGGAGCATGGCATGGTGGTGCAGGCTTGTAATCCCAGCACTTGGGAGGCTGAGACAGGAGGATTACAGTTTCCAGGCCAGCCTTTTCAGGCCAGTCTCTTAGTGAGACCCTCAGCAACTTAGTGAGACCCTGTTTCAAAAAATAAAATAAGTCCGGACATGGTGGCGCACGCTTTTAATCCCAGTACTTGGGAGGTGGAGACCAGAGGATCACAGGTTTGCGGCCAGCCTGAGCTATTTAGAGAGGCCCTCCGCAACTTAGTGAGACCTTGTTTCAAAATAAAGAATAAAAAAATAGGGCCGGGGGTGTAGCTCGGAGGTAGAATGCCCCTGGGTTCAATCCCCATACCGCTAAAATAAAATAATAAAATAAAATAAAACAAAATGGGGCTGGAGTGTAGCTTGGAGATAGAATGCCCCTGGAGTTTCCCCAGTACCACAAAAAAAAAAAAAACCCCAAAAACAACTTATGGGGGGAAGGGATGTAGACGTTCCAATAACCATGGCGTTCTTCCTTTTCGGTTCTCTGGCGATGGGCTCGTCTGTACGCCTTCCATGGTCGAGATGAACAGGTTGTTTTCACTTTGTTTCACATTCCGATTTCCACCCACACAGTGCGCATGCTTGGCCTCTTTAATGTCTGTGGAACCTTCCATTGTATAGAAAGAAGAGCATGCCAGCTCTTGCGATCGGGCTGCCTTTTCGGAGCACAGCTAAGGGCCTGCCGTCTCTTAGCACCAGAGGTCTATTTTAGTTCCTGGAAGTGGCGACTAGCAGGAGTGTGGGATCGCGTGGGATTCTTGAGTCATCCGCAGCGCAGTCTGAGGGCTTTGTTCACATTGCTCTGCCCACCAGCCCACAGCAGAGCCTCGCCACGCTCGCTCCACCTGAGTCGGGCACTTCCTGGACACAGAGGCAGAAAGTACAACCTCCCCACTCCAACGCCCCTTACCCTGAGCTGGTAATATCACGTGCCAACAGCAGGAAGTATCGCCACTTTCTCCCTCGCTGGGGATTAACAGGTGCAGGGCAGCGATGCCATTGCTATAGGGTTTTATTGTGTGTGTGTGGGTGGGGGGGGTACTGGGGATTGAGCCCAGGGGCTTTCTACCTTCGAACTACACCCCCAGCCCTATTTTTATTTTTATTTTGAAACAGGGTCTCGCTCAGTTGATGAGAGTCTCACTGATTGCTGAGGCTGTCCTCGAACCTGTGATCCTCCTGTCTCAGCCTCCCAAGTACCGGGATTACAGGCGTGCACCGCCATGCCTGGCTTCATTGCTATACATTTTGTTTTTGTTTTTGGTACTGGGGATTGAACCCAGGGGCATTGTACTTCTGAGCTACACCCCCCCAGCCCTTCTTATTTTATTAATTTTATTTTTTGGGACTGGGGATTGAACCCAGGGACATTCTACCTCTGAACTACATCCCCAGCATTATTTTATTTTTTATTTTGAAAAGTGGTTTCACTAAGTTGTGGAAGGCCTCACTAAATTGCTGAGGTTGGCCTCAAACCTATGATCCTCCTGTCTCAGCCTCCCAAGTACTGGGATGACAGGCATGTACCACCGTGTCTGGCTGTGGCTGTACTTCTAGGCACACCTGTGATGATGAAGTGGGATGAGGGGGTGATTTCAAGTCCTAGGAAGATGGGTAAGAACTCTCATTCAGGACAACCCCTCCTGTTAGAAATCCAAGTTTTGATCTGCTAATAAAGGGTATATAGGGTTGAATTACAAAGTAATGAGTCCAGGTTCAACCCTTAACCCAGCCATAGCCAATGGGTTAAGAATACTATTTGGAGCTGGGAGTAGTGGCACCTACCTATAATCCCAGTACTTGGGAGACTGTGACAGGAGGATCACAGGTTCCAGATCAGCCTCAAAAATTTAGCAAGTCCCCGTTCAAAATAAAACAATTTAAAAAGGGCTGGGGAGAGTAGCTGGATGGTAGGATGACCCTGAGTTCAATCCCTAGTATCCCCCAAATCCTACTTGGCCAGGGGTCAAGAGGAGGGAAGGGAAAGGGACTGGGAAATGAAATTGAGGAAATAACGTGCATGTACAAATTTGTCAAAACAAATCCCATTATCATGCATAATCGTAATGCACTAATAAGAAATTTAAAAAAATACTTATTGAGCTGGGCCTAGTGGTGCTTGGGATGCTGAGATAGGAGAATCACAGATTTGAGGCCAGCCTCAGTAACTTAGCAAAACCCTGTTTCAAAAGAAAAAATCAAAAGAGCTGGGGGTGCAGCTTGGAGATAGAATGTCCCTGGGTTCAATCCCCAGTACCAAAATAAATGAATAAATAAATAAATACTTTTATTGGTGCATTGTAATTATACATCATAGTGAGATTCAGAGTGATACATTCATGCAAGTACATATCACTTGGTGGATTTCTCTTCACATCCCACCCCACTCCCTGCTCCTCCCTCCTTCTACATGTTAGTGAGATTGGTAATGAGATCTTCATATATATGCACAGAACATTATTATTTTTGTGGTACTAAGGATTTAACCCAGGAGCACTTTCCCTATGAGCTACACCCCCAGCCCTAATTTATTTTGAAACAGGGTCTCACTAAATTGTGGGGTGGGGGGGCTTGCTAAGTAGCTGAGGCTGGCCTTGAACCTGCAATCCTCCTGTCTCAACCTTCCAAGTACTGGGATTACAGGCGTGCGCCACCACGCCCGGCTACACAACATTATTTGAAGTGTTCCCTTCCTCAAGACTAATTTTTCCTCTCCAATCTCCCAAATCTTGTAAAAATAATAAAATGTTTAAAAAGAACACTAGTTGGCAGATTTGCTTGGGAAGAGTGATGTTGTGTTCTGTGCACTTGATTATTACGTCTTGCCAGTGGCAGCCGCCTGGCAAATGAGTGATTCCAAGAGATCACTGTGAAGGAAGCGTCGTTCAGATCACAAGTACTAGGGCCCCAGCATACCCACTGGAACCGCTGCGGGGTTCCAGCTACGTGAGCTACGCCTGGGTGCCAGGCTCCAAACCCAAGTTATCACGCTCCCTCTCCCCCCC
>PVJS01060743.1:0-11171 GCA_004027185.1 Glis glis | reverse complement strand
TCTCTAGGCCTAAGGTGCAAGAGTTTGAGGCTGGACTAGGCAACACAGTGTGACCCCGTTTAAAAAAAAAAAAAAAAGCCCAGGCGTGGGGGTGGACACTTTTGACCCCAGTACTTGGGAGGCTGAGACAGGAGGATTGCAGGTTTGCGGCCAGCCTCGGCAACTTAGTGAGCCCTCCGCAACTTGGTGAGGCCCTGTTTCAAAAATAAAAAAGTAAATAGGGCTGAGGGTGTAGCTCAGAGGTAGAATGCCCCTGGGTTCAATCCCTAGTAACACACACACACACACACACACACATGCAAAAAAAAAAAAAAAAAAAGGGAAGGCAGGAGGGGGAGGAGGAAGAAGAAGAAAACGAAGGGAAGAAGAGAAAGGAGGGAAAGTTGGGAAGGAAACTGAGATCTGGGAGGGTGGGTGAGGATGGTGACAGTAGGTAGCCTCTGGTCTTCTTGGCCTCCATCTGACAGGTCTGGGCTGGGTGGGAGTACCTGTTCTCTTGGCTGCATTGTCTTGAAATTTAGCCTCAACAACAGGTAGCAGGATGAGATATGCCAATGTCCTGCCCCTCCTGGGAAGAGAACCTTTTAACTGGAAACTTCTGAGAAAAGGAGGCTTGTGTATCTTGGCTTCACCAGTCTATAATAGTTTTTGTGTCACTAATCTTATAGAGAGAAGGATGGCCTTTGTCTTGATTCTCACTTGAACCCACTGTTCTCACATTCAAAATCTTCTAGAATGTTTCTTCATATGCTGTATGTCAGGACCATTTCTGGACTTTAAGTCGTGGTTGGTTTAAAAAATAATTTTCACCAGTTTCACTGTATGCTATCATCTGAGGTGTGGAACCAATCAAGATTACATCTTATATTTAGTTATGTCTCTTTTAATCTGGAAGTTTCTCAGACTTTGTTTTTCATTATTTTGATATTTTTGAAGAGTATAGGTCATGTGTTTTATGTTGCTTGGTTTGGATTTTCTGTTTTCTCATGAATAGATTCAGGTTATGTCTTTTTGGCAGGAATCCTACAAAAGTGATGTGTCCTCAGTGCATTTTATCAGAAGGTGCTTAACACAATATTATTTTTATTTCAAGCATTTCTTTGAACAGATATACATTAAAAGTCACACAGTACTTTTTAAAATTACTAGTTAGGTTGAATTTTATGTATTGGCTGTTTATTTGTATTATCATTTTGTAAATGTATGGGATTTACCTTTACACACATATATAAATGAATTTCAGAAATGCCTATAAGATTGATTTTATTGTTTTATCAGTTCTAGCATTCTTTTTTTTTTTTGTGATACCGGGGATTGAACCCAGGGGCGTTCTACCTCTGGCCCTATTTTTTATCCTTTATTTTGAAACTGGGTCTCACGAAGTTGCGGAGGCCTCACTAAGTAGCTGAGGCTGGCCGCGAACCCAGATCCTCCGGTCTCCGCCTCCCAAGTACTGGGATTACAAGCGTGCGCCACCACGCCCAGCTCTCAGTTCTAGTGTTCTAATATTGTTGGGTTTTAGCCAGGCATGGTGGCACATACTTGTAATCACAGTACTTGGGAGGCTGAGAAAGGAAGATCACAGGTTCAAGACCAGCCTCAGCAACTTAATGAGATCCTCAGCATCTCAGCAATTTAGTGAGTCCCTGTTTCAAAATAAATAAAAAGGCCGGGTGTGGTGGTGCACGCTTGTAATCCCAGTACTTGGGAGGCTGAAACAGGAGGATCACAGGTTCTTAGCCAGCTTCAGCTACTTAGTGAGGCCCTCTGCAATTTAGTGAGACATTGTTTCAAAATAAAGAATAAAAAATAGGACTTGGGGTGTAGCTCAGAGGTAGAATGCCCTTGGGTTCAATCCCCAATACCACAAAAAAAAAAAAAAGAATAAAAATAGGGCTGGGGGTGTAGCTCAGAAGTAGAACGTCCCAGGGTTCAATCCCCAGTACTGCAAATAAATAAATAAATACATAAATAAAAAGGGTTGGAGCTGTAGTTCAGAGGTATAATGCTTCTGGGTTCAATACTCAGTACCAGAAACAACAACAAAAAAACTCAAAAAAGCTAATATTACTGGGTTTTATTGATTCTAAGAATTCTTTATATATTAATGCTATCAATCCTTTAGAATGAATGTTGCAAATATTTTCCCTAGTTTATTTTTTGCTCTTTTATTTATGACTCTTTAAAAAAATCTTAAAAGTTTTTACTTTTATTTAGTGAGGCCCTCCACAACTTCATGAGACCCGGTTTCAAAATAAAGTATAAAGAAATAGGGCCGGGGGTGTAGCGCGGAGGTAGAATGCCCCTGGGTTCAATCCCCAGTACTGCAAAAAAAAAAAAGTTTTTACTTTTATGTAAACAGAACTATTAATACTTTCCCCATATGGCTTTCAATTTTGGTATCATGCTTAGGAAAGCTTTCTAAGATTACAGAAATTATTTATACAACTACATACTTATTTTCTTTTTATGTTTCCCCAAATAGGTACGTTTACAGGAGCACATGGGTGAAAAGTATACAACTTACAGTGTGAAAGCTCGCCAGTTGAAATTTTTTGAAGAAAATGTGAATTTTTGAGAATTTGCTCTAATCTGCCAGATCTAAAGACCTATTTTGAAAGATTTTTTTTTTTTTTTGCTTTAAAGACAAACCAGACTGTAGTTTAGAGGCCATTCACCATCCTTTTATATTTCTTTGGGATTTTTCTTACTGGAGAAAAGTTGGAAAGAACAGAGTAATATAAAGCAAGTTCACAAAAGAACATCTTTGGCTTTCATATTCTTTTTATGAGGAAAAATGTTACATTTGTTTGGTTACTGTTTACTGAGCCTTAAACCACCAACTTTATATCTAGAACTTTATTTTTTTAAGGTATTTGAAAACAGTGCTGTAAAACATTGGATCATAAGTTTTATATTCTACTATAGTCATAAAAGCAACAGGAGAAACAAAAGACTTATGTCCAGTGATAATACCTGCTTGTTAATAATTTTAAGGAGTAGTTGATACATTTATTAAAAAGTCAGTTCACTATTCTGGGAATAGATTTAAAGAATATGATGTTCTATGTAGTATTTGAGCACTTGGATAAACCATTTTTACACATTGATAAGACTTTTACTCTTTTGTTTTCATTTAATATGAACTTCATTTAGGGTATACAAGAATTGAATCTAAATTAGCTTTGCAAATTATTGTTTTTACATACGAGTTTTAAGATTTATTTTTCCATCAGCAGAGATATTGTTTAAATGATTCTTTTTCCAGTTAAGTATTTTGTAAGTAAAATTCAGGTCCTTTTTGTTGTATTGGATACATGTAATGTTTGTTTCTGGAAGCTTGTTTTCATGTATATCAAGATGTTGATTGTCTTTCATGTTTTAAAGGTATAATTATATATCACATATTTTATTAGTTATTTAATAAGAAGTAATGCCCATCTAAAGTTTTTATAAAGTAAAATACAAATCTTGATTAGTAAATTTCACTTCTGTATTTGAGGGATTCTGAAAATGAAAACTGCTTCAGATGTGTTTCCAGTTTCTATAAAAATGTGCCTTATTTTCTTTGAAAATTACACATACATAAAAATGTTCAGTCACTTAAGTTTTTAATTTTTACTGTGTTCCAGGTGCTATGCCAGAAGCTGGGGATACTGTGCTGAATAAAATAATACTTTGTGCCCTTACAGTTCTCAGCAGTCTAGTTTCTGACACCTCTTATTTTTACTTTCAAGGGTTTACTAGAACTCAGCTTGTAGAACAAGCCGGGTGTGGTGGCGCACGCCTGTAATTCCAGTACTTGGGAAGCTGAGACAGGAGGATCACAGGTTCGAGGACAGCTGCTCTCTCATTAACTTAGCAAGACCCACCCGGTTTCAAAATAAAAATAAAATACAGCTTGGGGTGTAGCTCAGAGGTAGAATGCCTCTGGGTTCAATCCCCAGTACCACCACCACCAACAACAACAAAACAGGCTTGTAAAACCATCTGGTCCCACTGTCCAGTTTGGGGGAAATCTTTGGCAAGCTATTGGTCTTCCTGAGCTGTTCACCTCTTCTTGTATATTTTGGAAATTCACATCTTTCTGGATAATCATTGATTTTTCTTAAGTTTTGTAACTTATTGGTATAGTACAATTTTTTTCTTAAGATTAAAATAATCTCCATATATGCTTTCTTATTCCTATGTTATATGTTTTTGTTGAAACACTGTTTTTATCCTACTGTCTTTTGGTATGTTTGTGATTGTTTTTTTTGAATGCTTAATTCATTCTTCATCTTCCTTTTATTTTGGGGATTGAACTAGGGTGCTCTATCACTAAACTACATCCCCGGCCCTATTTATCCCATTCATTCATTCATTCATTCATTGGTACTGGGGATTGAACCCCAGGAGCATTCTACCTCTGAGTTACACCCCCAGCCCTTTTTATTTTGAAACAGGGTCTTGCTAGGTTGCTGAGAGTCTTGCTACATTGCTGAGGCTGCCCTCAAACCTGTGATCCTCCTATCTCAGCCTCCCAAGTACTGGGATTACAGATGTGTGCCGCCATGCCTGGCCCTTTTTATTTATTTATTTATTTATTTATTTATTTATTTATTTATTTTTGGAATATGAAAATTTATTGCTACTGTGTTTTCACCATTGGAATTTATGATCTTGGCTTTTCCTTCTTGCCTTTGTATAAGGCCAAAAGAAAGACATTGGCTACTTTAACAACCTTAAAGCGGACTCCAGGAATGTCACCAACAGCATGACCTTTCCAACCAAATCCGGCAACCAGAACTTCATCGTTTTCTTCAATGAAGTTCAAACAACCGTCATTAGGTACAAAAGCTGTGATTTTCTTGCTGTTCTTTATCAGCTGGACTCTGACACACTTCCTGATAGCAGAATTTGGCTGTTTGGCTTCAACCCCTACTTTTTCCAGCACAATTCCTTTTGCATGGAAAGCACCTCCAAAAGGGTTGGCCTTCAGGGCTGTGCCCAAATGGGCTTTCTTGTATTGTTTATCATGCCACTTCTGATCCTTTCGGTGACTACGGAGCTTCCGGACAGTACGAAGACCGCGACACTTACCCATCCTGCCGGCGCCACGGGCCGCAGTGAAAGAGCCCTTTTTATTTATAATTATTGTTTTTTTATTTTTTGTTACTGAGGATTGAACTCAGGGCATTCTATCTCCAAGCTACACCCCCTGCCTTTTTATTTTTAAACAGATCTTGCTAAGTTGCTGAGGCTGGCCTTGACACTGAATCCTCCTGTCTCAGCCTCCCAAGTACTAGGACTACAGGCATGTGCCATCACACCCACCTCCTTTTTTTTTTTTGCGGTACCGGGGATTGAACCCAGGGGCGTTCTACCTCCGCGCTACACCCCCGGCCCTATTTTTTTATACTTTATTTTGAAACCGGGTCTCACGAAGTTGTGGAGGGCCTCACTAAGGAGAAAGAGGGAGAGAGAGCTGAGGCTGGCCAAGAACCCGGATCCTCCGGTCTCCGCCTCCCAAAGTACTGGGATTACAAGCGTGCGCCACCACGCCCGGCTCCCTCCTTTTTGTTTTTTGACACAGGGTCTAAGTTGCCAAGTCTGGCTTCAAACTTGAAATCTTCCTGCCTCAGCCTCCCAAGTTGCTGCATTACAGGCATGTGCCACCATACATGGCTCATTTTCCTTCATTTGAAAACACATTCTTAAGTCTATGAATTTTCTTCTATCTTTGGCCACACTTCAGAGACTTTGATATGACACTTTTAGACATTATTCTAATAATTCAGCAATTCTGATTTAGGTTTTCTCTCTTACAAGTGTTTCTTTAATTTCTTTTTTCTTTTGTGGTACTGGGGATTGAACCCAGGGGCATTCTACCTCCGAGCTACACCCCCAGCCCTATTTTATTCTTTATTTTGAAACAGAGTCTAAGTTGTGGAGGGCTTCACAAGTTTCTGAGGCTGGCGTGAATCTGCAATCCTCCTGTCTCAGCCCCACAAGTACTGGGATTACAAGCGTGTGCCACTATGCCTGGATTCTTAATTTCTTAGAAAGCCAAGGAAATTCCATGTTCTTACCCTAACTATACTTCAGTGTTGTTGAATATTACCTGTACAACCTCTACTTCTTGGGAGTTTTTCCCTGTTGCTTAGTATATGATTCATTATTGGAACGACCCTATGGGCTTTCAAGAAAGGTGAATTGTTATACACAAAATTACTTGGTATTAAATAATATTCAAAAATTTTATTTTATTTTTGTGTGTGGTACTGGGGATTGAACCCAGGGGCATTCTACCTCTGAGCTACATCTTCAGCCCTATTTTATTTTATTTTGAAACAGGGTCTCGCTAGGTTGATGAGCCTCACCACTTGCTGAGGCTGTCCTCAGTTTTTAGAACTTATTTATAAAATTGTGATCCTCCTGTCTCAGCCTCCCAAGTACTGGAATTACAAGCATGTGCCACCATGCCTGGCCAAAAATTTTATATAAGAACTGAGCAATAGCTAGGAGTGGTGATGCATGTCTGTAATCCCAGTACTTGGGAGGCTGCAGGAGGATTGCAGGCTTGAGGACAGCCTCAGCAACTTGAAGAAACAACCTAGCGACCTTGTTTCAAAACAAAAATAAAAAAGGCTATAGCTCAGAGGTAGAATGCCCCTGGGGTCAAGCCCTAGTACTACCACAAAAAAAAAAAACCACAACAAAACAAAAAACACCAAAAACCTGAGCAATAGAATTTTGTGATGATAGAAATGTTCTATGTTTGTTCAATATGGTAGTTACTAGTTATATATGGCTATTGAGCCCTTGAATCATGACTAGTTTGATCAAGGAACTGAATTAACTTTAGTGTACAAGCCAGGTGTGGTGACACATGCCTGTAATCCCAGTACTTGGGAAGCTGAGACAGGAGGATCACAGGTTCAAAGCCAGCCTCAGAAACTTAGTGAGACCCTATTTCAAAATATAAAATAGGGCTAGGGGTGTAGCTTGGAGGTAGCATGCCTCTGGGTTGAATCCCCAGTACTACAAAAAAAAATTATTTTTTCTTCAGTGCAAAACAAGGTCTCCAATTCCCATGAAGCTAATGTTTTAGTGAGAACAATTCACAAATAAATACATAGTAAGATGTATTAAATGCCATGAAATCCAGCAGGTTAAGTGGATAAGGCATACTACTTTGCTTCAGTAGGGTTTTAGGGAGAGTTCTTTTATAGTGACATCTGATTAGAGACTTCAGTGAAAGAACAAAGCAAGTTTATATCTGAGGGAAGGTATTCTAGGAACAAAAACCAAATCCTGTATCCTGGTACTGAGAAATATAACATTACTTATAGTAACATTCCCACTCCTAACATAAGACCATTAAGCACATTTTTCTTTTCAGTCCTCTCTAAAAACTAAAAGGAGTTTACAGCTTTATAGGTTTTCACTTTGGTCCGCCTCAAGTAAAGCATAGATTATTGTTTTCTGCTTGACCATCTTACTTCAGTGGTACAAAATGTTAATTTACCACAAATTTGCATCAGTAGATTTTTTCAGAGGTGTTTCCTGTTGTTAAGAATATACTAAGCTGGGCGTGGTGGCGCACACTTGTAATCCCAGTACTTTGGGAGGAAGATCCGGGTTCGCGGCCAACCTCAGTGTGCGCATGCGCGGGATCTCTCTCCTCTCTCTGTCTCTCTCTCTCTCTCTACCTAGTCAGGCCCTCCGCAACTTGGTGAGACCCGGTTTCAAAATAAAGCATAAAAAAATAGGGCTGGGGGTGTAGCTCAGAGGTAGAACGCCCCTGGGCACAATCCCTGGTACCGCAAAAAAAAAAAAAAGAATATACTAAAGCCGGCGTGGTGGCACATGCTTGTAATCCCAGTACTTGGGAGGCTGAGACAAGAGGAGGATAATTACCAAGCCAGCCTTGGTAATTTAGCTAGGCCCTCTGCAACTTAGTGAGACCTTGTTTCCAAATCAGAAATAAAATCGGATTGGGGGTATAACTTGGAGGTAGAATGCCTCTGGGTTCCATCCCCAGTACCAAAAAAAAAAAAAAAAAAAAAAAAGAGAAAGGAAAAAAAAGAATATACTAAAGCCTGGGATGTAGTTCCTGGTAAAGCTTGCCTTGCATGTGCAACACCTTGGGTTCGATCTCCAGTACCAAGCGCTCGTGCGCACACACACACACACACACACACAAAGACCACTCCCCCCAAAAAAGCTAAAAAAGATACTAAGAAGCCAGGCATGGTGGCACACACCTGTAATCTCAGAACTGAGGAGACTGAGACAAGAGGATCACAGGTTTGTAGCCAGCCTCAGCAACTTAGTGAGGCCCTCAGAAACTTAAGACTTTGTTTCAAAATGAAAAATAAAATAGGGCTGGGGGTATAGCTCAGAGGTAAAATGTTCCTGAGTTCAATCCCCAGTACCACACACATAGAAGTAACAGTGGTACTTATATTTTTAGAACCATGAACTTCTAACTTTAGATTTTACTAGTAGTCTTGTAGAACAATCAACAAAACACCCCTTTGACACAGACTTGCAGGATGTTTTAATTGGAAACATTACAACCATTTAATGACTCAGCCTAGTGGCATAGGCCTGTAATCCTAGTACTTGGGAGGCAAGACAGGAGAATCACAGGTTCAAGGCCAGCCTCAGCAATTTAGTGAGGCCCTTCACGACTTAGACCCTGTTTCAAAACAAAACATAAAATATGGCTGGGAGTATAGCTCAGAGGTAGAATGCCCCTGGGTTCAATCCCCAGTACCACACACACTAAAAAATAAAAAAATTTAAGGACTGATGAATTATAAAACTTTGATAAATTTTACTATCATTTATGAGGCATTTATTCATTATTTATGTATACCTGAAAGAAAAATTGCATACTTGTGTATTCCATTTCAGAACAAGATTATGGAGGGGGTCTAAAATGTTTACAAATCAAAACACAACTGAGCTAGAAATGAAATACAAAGGGGAATATATCAATACACATCTGTGCTGTAAGAGCATAGGTGGTTTCAGCTCATGTTTTGTATATGAAAGCAGTTTAGCTCATCTCACAGGAAAGAAAAGCAGGTGCTAAATTATGAAAACCCCAATCAGTTATTTTTAGCATGCCTCTTAATTTTTCTGTCCCCTGATTTCTTGTCTTCTGTGCCAGAGTCTTGAACAGGTAACCACTTCAGAGGATGTCTTCGGTAGATGGGCCACGGAGGAAGTGTCAGCTAGACCAGAACAGAGAAAATACATCAATTATATCCTTTAGAAGTTTAGGACCATTATGTGTAATGCCTGATTCCCAAATGACTCTATGCTAAAGTTTAACAAAACAAAAAACTGATATTACTATGGACGTTCCAAGTCACTGCCTAGACAAGATAGTGTACAGTAATGGGAAGAAGCCTTAGTGTTTACACATATGGCTTTAACACCTCAAAGAAAAAAGTGAAGCAGTATGGACACATTAGAAATTCCTGCTTGTAATCCCAGTACTTGGGAGGCTGAGATCGGATGATCACAGGTTTAAGGACAGCCTCAGCAAGTAGTGAGACTCTCATCAACCTAGCAAGACCCTGTTTCAAAATAAAAATTAAAAAATAGGGCTGGGGGTGTAGCTTGGAGGTAGAACACCCCCGGGTTCAATCCCCAGCACTCCCCCCCCCCCCACACACACACACAGACACACACGAAATTTCTGCTAGTTTTGACCTTACTGCCTGGGGTATCTGTCAAAGAAAATACGCTGTACTCTTTTATGCAGCTCCCACCACTGGACACTATTTGACATTATACTTTTCCAGTGATAGGAGAAACACTGATGGAATAGATGAGAGAAGGAAGGAAGGAACTAAGATGGTCCTTACTTTGGTCCAACCAAAGCAACCAACTCAGAAAACCTATGTTGCCACTGACACCCAAATATTTACAGATATCTTACCAAACAGGAAAAAGCAAATCCGGCCATAACTATATAGACAGTCCACCCGAACTGTTCAGCCACGTAACCATAGATAAATCCAACTACCTAGAGACAACCAGAATATATTTAATACAGTCAAGCGGGGTGGGGAGAGGAAGATTACAGGAAAAGATTAAATGTAAAACCATACTTACTGCAGAAAAAAGAATAATTCCCTGAAACATCTGTTCAGCTAGTTTCTGGCCCTTGTAATCCTAGGGTTGAAGGAGAGGAGAGAGAAGGGGAAAAAAAAAGGAATTGGTTCCACCAACAAGGAGGTACAGTTCCTGGACGGAACTCACAGCTTTGGCACAGGGCAACACTAATACCAGGGTTCCCGCAGGAGTCTGGGTAAGGAATCAAATTCTAGGTTTTCCGGGGGGAACTTGAGCATCCTGAGTATGGGCAAGGGAAGAGGATCCAGGAGGGTAGAATTCTGGAAAGAGAGTGGACGGTAACCCTCCAGGTTGGGAACCACGCAGCACCGGGCCGGTATTCGGAAGAGGTCTTCGAAGCCTCCAGGTTCAAATAGCTTGCCGGAATCCCCCGGCCGCACCCTCACCATCTGTGTAGGCAGCGAGCTCAGGTGTTCCAGCATGATTGGCCGAGGAGGCGAACAGCGGAACGAGAGCGACCGATATACAGAGACCGCAGGCGCCAAGGAGCGACTCCGTGTGTTGCTGATCGGGCGCGCTGAGCCGCGGGGCGCGATGGTCGCGACCCCGGAAGCGGAAGTCTCCGATGGACGGGGACAGCCCATGGCCCCGCCCCGCGCCATCGCTAAGCGACGTGCGCCTTTGAACGGTGCTGCTCCCCGGCGCACCGCCCGCGAGGACTGAGGCGGGGACGGCGACGACCGGGTCCAGGCATCGCGAGCCCGTGAAGAGTTTGCCGTCGGTGCTGCTAGGTGCTGGGAGCCGCGGCTCCGGTCGGGAAAGCTCTTCTGCGCCTCCGCGGCTTGACGGCCCCCGACGCGCGTCGCGTCTCCATGGCGACGGCCTTTTCTCGACGAGGACCCCGGCTGCGGCGGGGCTGCCCGCGGCGCCTGCTGAACGGGGTTCCTTGGTGGTCCGAGCCGCCCGCAGGCTTGAGGTTGTGGGACTGCGCGGCTGCCAAGGAGCTGACCGAAGAGTGGGCAGGCGGGTCCGGCCGGAGTGCGGCTGACGCGGGCGGTCCGGCGGCGGGCTGGGTCTCGGGGCCTGCGGCCTGG
>PVJS01060742.1:0-11168 GCA_004027185.1 Glis glis | reverse complement strand
TATGTGCCTGTTTTTGTGCCAGTACCATGCTGATTTTATTACTATAGCTCTGTAGTATAATTTGAAGTTAGGAATTGTGATACCTCCTGCATGGTTCTTATTGCTGAGAATTGCTTTCGCTATTCTGGGTCTTTTGTTTCTCCATATGAAATTAATGACTGATTTTTCTAGCTCTGAGAAAAATGATGTTGGTATTTTAATAGGGATTGCATTGATTCTGTAGATCATTTTTGGCAGGATGGCCATTTTGATGATGTTTATTCTGCCTATCCAAGAGCAGGGAAGATCTTTCCATCTTCTAAGATCTTCTTCAATTTCTTTCTTCAGTGTTCTATAGTTTTCATTGTAGAGGTCTTTCACCTCTTTGGTTCATATATGTATTTTTTAAATGGAAGGAAACTTGTCAAAATAATGAGTTCTCTCTGAGAGGTAAGGTCATAAGCAGTTTTAATTTTTCCATGTTACATTTTCAAATTTTCTACAATTACTGTCTATTATTTCATAATCAGAAAAATTTTTTAAAAATAGCTCCCACAAAGTCCTCTCAAATTCCCAAGCCACCTAGTAATACATTGAGAAACAGGAGCCTGAAGCCAAAGGAAATGAAGAAATAATATGTCCAAAGTTATAAGGTGGTTTAAGAACAGACTGTGGAGAGAGAGATGGGCAACACCAGCATCTCACCCATCTAGTGCATGGAGTCAGATTGGAAAACCCCAGAAGTCCTCTGTATTTTGATCACTCCCAAATACTGATTGACTGATGAATATAAAATGTGCTCTGCACCTCTCTCACAGAGCAAGGGAGAGCCAGCCTGGTGTGATACCTGGTCAGACCTCACCCACAGTGGAGTCCTTAGTGGAGCCTCAGTCATAGAGTAGTTACTGCCTGGGCAGCCCCTCACGGCACTGTCTCTACCCCAGCCATATCCCCAGTTCTGATGGCCTCTCCACGCCCGTATGCTAGTCTGTCCCTTCCATTCTTCCAAATGCTACTCCTTTGGAAAGACTGCTTTCCTTAACATTTCCTCGATGGCTGGGTTTGCTCTGTGTCAATCTGTACTGTGTGCACGTGTATATGTGTTTACATTGTTTCCATGTATCCGAGGAGGATTAGTGGTCATCCCATTTGTGGCTCCTCAGATAAAGAGCTGCCCCCATTGTTTCTCTCCCAACTCCAGCCAGGAGTTCTCTGAAAGCAGAGGCCAGGCCAGCCTCCATCAGACGTGGGGTTCTACGGGGGCAGGGGCCTTGTTCCTCTCCTTTGGGTGGGGGATTCTCTTATTCCAGGACTACATCCCAGCAGCCTCAGGCCCCGGGTAATGTCTGCTCTTCTCTCCTACAGGCCCCTTCAAGCCCTGCGAGCACCTGTTTGAGAGCTGGGGCATCCGCCTGGCGGTGTGGGCCATCGTGCTGCTCTCGGTGCTCTGCAACGGGCTGGTGCTGCTGACCGTGTTCGCCGGCGGGCCCGCGCCCCTGCCCCCGGTCAAGTTTGTGGTAGGCACAATTGCCGGCGCCAACACCTTGACCGGCATCTCCTGCGGCCTTCTGGCCTCGGTGGACGCCCTGACCTTCGGCCAGTTCGCCGAGTACGGGGCCCGCTGGGAGACCGGGCTGGGCTGCCGGGCCACGGGCTTCCTGGCGGTGCTCGGGTCCGAGGCGTCGGTGCTGCTGCTCACCCTGGCCGCGGTGCAGTGCAGCGTGTCTGTGTCCTGCGTCCGCGCCTACGGGAAGGCGCCGTCGCTGGGCGGCGTCCGCGCGGGCGCCCTGGTCTGCCTGGCGCTGGCAGCGCTGGCCGCGGCCCTGCCCCTCGTCGCGGTGGGCGAGTACGGCGCCTCGCCGCTCTGCCTGCCCTACGCCCCGCCCGAGGGCCAGCCGGCCGCGCTGGGCTTCGCCGTGGCCCTGGTGATGATGAACTCCTTCTGCTTCCTGGTAGTGGCCGGTGCCTACATCAAACTCTACTGTGACCTGCCGCGGGGCGACTTTGAGGCCGTGTGGGACTGCGCCATGGTGAGGCACGTGGCCTGGCTCATCTTCGCCGACGGCCTCCTCTACTGTCCCGTGGCCTTCCTGAGCTTCGCCTCCATGCTGGGCCTCTTCCCGGTCACCCCCGAGGCCGTCAAGTCTGTCCTGCTGGTGGTGCTGCCCCTGCCGGCCTGCCTCAACCCCCTGCTCTACCTGCTCTTCAACCCCCACTTCCGGGATGACCTTCGGCGCCTGTGGCCCCGCACAGGGGCGCCAGGGCCCCTCGCCTTCGCCGCTGCCGGTGAGCTGGAGAAGAGCTCCTGCGACTCCACCCAGGCTCTGGTGGCCTTCTCTGATGTGGATCTCATTCTGGAAGCTTCTGAGGCAGGGCGGCCCCCTGGGCTAGAGACCTATGGCTTCCCCTCAGTGACCCTCATCTCCTGCCAGCAGCCAGGGGCCTCCAGGCTGGAGGGAAGTCATTTTGTAGAGCCAGAGGGGAGCCTCTTTGGGAATCCACAGCCCTCCATGGATGGAGAACTGCTGCTGAGGGCTGAGGGAGCCACGTCAACAGGCCGGGGCTCCTCAGTGGGTGGGGGCTTCCGGCCCTCCGGCTCAGCCTTTGCCTCACACTTATAAATATCCCTTCTCCTTCTTCTCTTTCCATCTACTTACTCCCTTCCCTCTCTCCCTGCTCCTTGAATGATGGCTGCTTATAAAATAAATGTAATCCAAACTCACAGTGCCATCCTCAGCAGGATGGCCCTGGCCTGGTTCCATGGGTGTCCTCTCTCCAGGGCCATCTCCAGTGACTGTTTCCTGGCTGCATTTCCCCTTGGCCTTCCTCAGCTGCACCTTCATGATGGCCTCTTCCCTGTCAGGTCTAACGCTGTGGGCCAGAGACCTGGAAATTTGCTTAAGGGAAATGAGAGAAATAAGAATGAAGGGGGTGGGGAGCTGATAGGGCCAGGATCAGGGCACCATGGGCAGGGAGACCTCACAGAGAAAGGCACAGAAGGGGGCCACCAAAGGCATTTGACATCTCCCCTGTGACTTATGGATAGGATACAAAATGTGTTCTATGTCCTATTGATCTTGACTTAGATACCATGTAAAAGTACTTCCTATTAAAGTAAACCCAGGAAGGGATTACACATTATGTCCCTTTCTTACAGATTCACAGGGTGTGTCGACATTGTAAAGGCCCTGAAAATTCTGGCAACAGTAAAATCTACTGAACTTTGTTTAGCCCAGTTCCCCAAATTATTTGCCAATAGGTTTCTGTTTGGTTGGTTGGTTTTCATGAAATGCCTATTAATATCTTACAGAACTTAGTACTGCTCTCTTCCAGGGGTCTCAACTACACCTAGTGACATCACAAGATGCCACCACTCCTTGAAAGCCCTGATCCGAGGAGTTCAACCTGGGGTGAAAGAGCAGAGGTGACTGGTGATTCTATCAGCCAGGACAGACCCTCCATTTACCTCCCTCCCTACTTGTCCTATTTGGGGAAGGCTGGGGAGGAGCCTGTTGTTGTGGTTCCAGCTTTAGTCTCCTGAGGTAGGGAGAGGAGAAAGGGATTCCATGTATACTCCCGCATCCTCCCACCCCCTCCCACCCTCAAGCACCAATGACACTTCTGCCTCTAGCAGGAGAGAGGAGTCCTGGATCTTGGCAAGGTGCACGCAGGGAAGTGTGTAGCTGTTTGGGTTCCCTCTGACTCTGAGTTGCCTCCCTATGGTTCTCCATCAGATGCCTCCGCCACCTCCTGCCACAGCCTGGTTCTCCTTTTTCATCCCAAAACATGCCTTTTCTGTGGAATAGGGAGCCATTAGCCAGCAAACAGGAGCATTGCATTTTAGGAAGCACTGTATTTTAGAAAGCATTATAGATATGTGGAGCTCCTGGGTTCCCCAAAAAGGCTACTGGACTTCTGCCTCTCTCCTCATGACTTTCCTGCTTTATAGTGTCCTGAGTAGATCTGAAGGTCTACAGAGCACCTCTGACCCCACCCCAAACACACACATTCAACCTCAGGGGGAGGGGGTAAGAGCTGCGGCATTCTTACAGATATAAAAGGTGATTCTTACAAACATAAAAAGAGAATCCAAGACTCAGAAATGGGTGAGACTTGTTCCAGGGCACCCCAACATCAGTCACATGGGAAGGACAGAGTTTGGAATTCTGAGACTGAATAGAACATAGTTCTCCCCCTGAATCCTGTTGCCATCCTTAGCGATCCCCTCCCCCAAGGTGCTCCACCATCAGGACAACCCTGAGAAAGCTGCTTGCCTAGGTTCACAGTTCAAGTTTCTGCAACTTAGCATCTCTGCTATCTCCCCACTGACCCCAATGCCCAGTGTGAATCTTGCAAGCTGCCTAGGCTGGGGTGGAGGGATGAGGCAGAGACCATGTACAGAACTTGACACATTTCTAAATCTCATTTGGTTAGCTGGGTTGCTTTGATTCTTACAGGCTCTGAAGCTGAATATGCTGATCTTATAATTCCTTCGGGTTCTAGCATGGAGTCAACTTCAGAGTAGGCACTTGCTAAACCATGGTGCTTTTATTTATCAGCTCTTTGAGGACCCCTGATCTCCCTATTTGTCCAGAGATGAGCAAGAATGCTTGATGAAAGGAGTTTGCTTTACTTTGGATACTGAGAATTGATGATTCTTATTATGAAAAGGAATTCTCTGAGACACCACAGGGATAACAAAATTGGTAGGATTTGGGGGAGCCTTGACTTCTAGGAAGTCACCCTAGATCCATCCCTCCCAGCATGTGGTCATTGTTCCCTTGGAGTTAGGGAGCTAGCCTTGAAGTGGAGTGGGTGGTCATATGACAGGAGTTCAGGAGTTTCAAGAACTGTTCCCTACAGGTGATTTCTCCTTTGAAAAGTGGGCCACGCACAGTGCTTCTTGGCCACTAGCTCTAGGGTGGCACTGGTGTCATCTTATTGTCATCGGTTGAGGCTGGACATTCTGGTCAGAAGAGAGGTGTGAGGGAAGGGAGTGGAGGTGTTTTCCATAAACTATTTTCATTATTCAAAATGTCTAGTCATATTGTACATTTACCCAGAATAAGATTGTGCAGTTGTTTTTTGTTTTTGATGAAATTTCTAGCAAATCTGTATGCTACTCCTTTGTGATCAGTAGAAGCTTATGAAGATTATGTATGTTTTTGATTAATCACAAAATCAAAACCAAAATTGTTTGGTGCCTGTAAATGCATTGTTTGGTTGATAAAATCTTCCTAAATCATGTCCATGGAAAAGAATCTGCTCAAGGGCACGATGGTGGTAGAAATGTTGAGAATTGCTAGGCTCTAAGTGCTGTGCCTTGGTAGCCAGTGCCAACCACAGTCTCCTCTCAGACTGACTTGTGGAGGAGAACTTCTCATGGTGGACCAGAGTTTGCTAAGCACCTCTGTGTCTACCAAAAGGAAAACCCAAAATATCCAGAGCTAAAATTGGAAGACTAAGGATTAACAGAGTTAACAGCTGGGCCTTCTCCTTACCTTCCTCTTCCAACCTCTTTGTAGTTTCCTTTTCCAGGAAGAATAAAGCTTTAAAGAGTAAGAGAGAGAGCCAGGCATGGTGGTGCATGCCTGTAAGACCAGCAATTCCAAAAACTGAGGCAGGAGGATCACAAGTTCCAGGCCTGCTTGGGCAACTTAGGGAGATCCTGTCTCAAAAAGGAAAAGAAAAAAGGCTGGGGATGTAATTCAATGGTGGAGCACCCCTGAGTTCAATCCCCAGGACTTGGAGGGAGAGAAGAGTAAAGGAGAGGAAGAAGGAAGAGCTGACAACAATTAGTAAGGCTGAGTAAGAGACAATAGTGGGAGGTAGCTAGAGCCCCCATCCTTTCTGGCACCATCCCCTCTAACTACCTCTGCTCTGGTTTAGCAAGTTCTCCCAGCCATCACCCACCACCCCTATGTCCCTTCTAAGTTACAGTCCCATGCCCTCTCCAGCCATGTGAAATCTAAGAATTGTCAAGATGTAAATATTTGGATTCTTCTGTATAATAAAGCATCTGTGAAGTACCACATGTGTCCCTCAGCTCTTTTTTGCTGCTCTTTTTGGAGCCATGGATGTGGCCCAAGATGGGGCTGCTTTGAGGCAGGAGTGATCAAAGGGTCTAGGCTCTTTCTTAGCCCATCTTCTGAGTCCTGGGGCAAAGCCAAGGAGGCTCGGGGTTGAAGTTTGGGGGCATCAGAATCAAATCCACTCACCCAAATTGAAGTACCTTTTGTGTGTTTGGCAGTGCATACATAGAGCATAGTCTAAAGAAAGCAGTGAGCAGATCAGGCTCTCTGTTACTCAGATGCTGAACACCTTGTCGGACCCAAGCCTACTTACTAGGGTTTCCTGATACTGTGAACCCCAAAGAATCAACTTGTTCTCTTATCCTTGGGTGAACTTCTCTCTGCCTTGGGAATCTTCTCCCTCAAGCCTTGCTTCAGAGTTGGATGATATCCCCCAAAACAACCAGTGGCTCCTTCTCAAGGGAAGGGAAAGATATTGAATTCAACAAAATCCTGCAGTCATAACCCGGTGTGATGGTGCATGCCTGTAATCCTGGCTACTCGGGAGGCTGAGGCAGGAGGATCGAAGGTTCAAGGCTAGTCTGGGAAACTTGGTGAGATTGTGTCTCAAGTTTTTAAAAATTTAAAAAGGCCTGGGGATGTAGCTTAGTGGTAGAGCACCCCTGGTTTCAATCCCCAGTACTGGAAGCAAAACAAAAACAAAAATCTGAAATCATGGGAATGAAATACTAGCTCCAGGTTATCAGGGCCTTATTGGCCCAATACCTGATTCCCTCCTCCTCTTCTCTTCCCCTTCCTCCTCTTTTTCCACTTGCTCTTCCTCTTCTTCCTTCTACTCCCTTTCCTCTTCCTCCTCTTCCCCTCTCTTCTTCTTCTCTTTTTTCTTTGTTGAATTTAAAATTGTTTAAAATATTATCTTTTTACTTGATAGAAAAACCTGACTCTTTCTGGGAGGACAAATGGTGCCTTTCAGAAACACCTGTCCTCTATCTTCTTAAAGGCAGAGCATTCCAAACCCCTCCATCCTTCTGGCTCAACTTTAGAAAAGACCATTTTCTTGGTTGTTCTAGTTAGACTGGGTTAAGAGAAAGAGACGCAGGGGTTAAATCCAGTTTGTGTTTTGTTGATGTTGTTGTTTTTGCAGTATTGGGGATTAAACCCAGGGCCTCACACATGCTAGGCAAGTGCTCTACCAGTGAGCTACACCCCTACCCCAGTTTGTATTTATTGATAGAATATGTATAAAGCAATAAGAGAGGCAGAATCTAAGCAAACTCAAGACCAGAAAAAGTAGTGGGGCCTTGTATTTAAAATCCAGGGCTGTTCTGGATTTGAAGCATCTCTGAGTTTTAACTAGGGGGAATCTGCGATTAGTCACTTGTGCCCACCATGAGCAGGCTCAGCTGCTCTCTGCAGGCCTGCTCTTCTGTCTGTCTGCTTCTCAACCACAACCAACTGCTCCCTCCCCACCCCTTTTTGTTTAAAAAGCTTTAATCTAATTTTTGAATAAGTAATACATTGACATGGTTCAAATAACATAAGTTTTTAACAGTCTTTTCCCCAGCCCTGTCCCTATTTGCTTACTTCCAAACCCTCATTGGTTACCACTGTTATTAACTTTTTATATATCCTTCCAGAGTTTTAAAAATGCATATTCAAGCAGGATGCATACATGTGCTTATTTTTCACTTTCACCAAATGTTAGAATGCCATAATTCTGCTTCTGCTTTTTTCACCTACTAATATAGCTCAAAGATTTTCCCACCTCAGTAAAGAAAGCATTCCCATTTTTAGAGCATCTGGTGTCCCATTATATAGATATATCATAATTTTTGGGGGGACTGGGGATAGAACCCAGGGGAGTTCTACCTCTGAGCTACACCCCCAGTCTGATTATTTATTTATTTACCTATTTATTTATTTATTTATTTATTTATTTATTTATTTATTTTTGTGGCACTAGGGATTGAACCCAGGCACATTCTACCTCCGAGCTACACCTCCAGCCCTATTTTTTATTCTTTATTTTGAAACATGGTCTTGCTAAGTTGCTGAGGCTGATCTTGAACCTGTGATCCTCCTGTCTCAGCCTCCCAAGTACTGGGATTATAGGCATATGCCATCATGCCTGGTGATATATCATAATTTTATCTCACCATTCCCTTTCTGATAGACATTTGGGTTTCTACTTCAACAAGTAGACTTATATGTGTGTCATTTAGCACATGTGTATATATGTAAGATAAATACTCAAAAGTGGAAATGTTGGGTCAAAAGGATAATTCTAAGTATTTCTCTCATATATATTATATAGTTCTAAGTATTTCTCATATATATATATATATGTGTGTGTGTGTGTATATATATATATATATATACATATATATATATATATATATATATATATATATATATCCCCCCACCCCGATACTGGAGATTGAAACCAGGGCTCTGAGCATGGGAGGCAAGTACTCTACCACTGAACTACATCCTCAGCCTTTTTTATTTTGTCTTGTGACAGGGTCTTACTAAGTTGCATTGGCTGGCCTTGAACTTTCCATCCTGCCTCAGTGTCCTGAGTAGCTGGGATTATAGGAGTGTGCCACCGAGCTCAGCCAATTATATCTTTTCTTTACCTCACTGCTTCTTTTGACTAATAGTCTATGTTTATCCATATCTTCTGCTTCCATTCATATCTTCCCCTTCCTCACTATGATACCTGTTCTTCTCCAAGGCCTCTCTGTGCATCCTTTCAGCATCAGTTCCTGGGATAATTGCTTTATTTTCTTTTGGTATTTCCTGGGGCAATGTCCTGAGAGATTGAGAGAGAGACTCTGACTAGCCAAGCTTCTTTTTCTACACTAGTCCAAGTCATGGTCAATGGCCAAATAATGGGTTAACCATTCTTAGGTCAGACACCTGTCCTGGTCCACTAAATTGTAGTGACTGTAGTGTGTCAATTTATATGTTTGTGTGGGCTCATATAGGGCAAGATACAACTGCTCAGGGCTTCTGCTTGAGAAAGGTGTGGACAGGGATCCTCTCTCAAAATGGACAATAGGCCTAGCAGGACAGTTCCACAAGGGCAGGGACCAGGCAGGTCTCATTCATTGTCATATCCTAAATCCTTTCCACGGGGGGGGGGGGCTAGCACAAAGAAAATATTCAATTAACTTCTGATGAAAAAAAATTTAGAAATTAACATAACTAGTTATAGCCCTAAAGATTATTTTCAATCTATAGGGGCCATCTGACCAGGAGATGCAACTAATACAGAATAGGTAACCTTTTGTCTGAACTAAACCATTTGTATCCCTGAGAACTGTCACTCTGACACTCCATTCCCCAGGTCTATGTCATACCCTTTGGGGACATCCTTTCTGTTTCCAGGAAAGCCGTGTGGGCAGATATTTATATGGTGAGATTTAAAGGGTCCTCAAGTTCTCTGACTCTCTTCTTTATATCAGCTTCTCCCTTAGTTACCACAACCGTTGAAATTCCACCATTATGGTAACTTATTCCTTCAGGTTAGGCATAGCCGTTTTGCTTTATCCTGCCCAGTATTAACCATTTCCTTTCTTCTGATAACATCAATTGGACTTTCCTTCAGTCAGCGCCCCCTACTGTTCGTGCTGCATGTGATTCAGATGGGCTTGGCCCTTCTCTGGTTCCCTAGGTGGGAATGTGACCTAGCCTTATCAGTCTTTTCTGTTCCCTGGCCACAGTGATTGGCTCAAGGGTGGGTTCATATCCCACATCCTTTTAATGAGACCTGACCCGGGAATTTTGGTGGAGCTGATGGGAAAGTACTTATTCACTGGAGCCGCTGATGGGTTGTAGAAATGCTGGTGTCTGTCTTGCCACTTGGGGAGACACAAATCCTGATGGCATTATTTGAGCATTTGTCTGAGGCATACCTGAAAGTACATTTGAACTTCTCAAATTTGCTATTTTGTGTGTGTGTGTGTGTGTGTGTGTGTGTGTGTGTTTTACTGGCGATTGAACCCAGGAGCATTCTACCTCTGAGCTACACCGCCAGCCCGATTTTATTTTGAAACAGGGTCTCACTATGGGAGTCTCACTATGTTGCTGAGGCTGTCCTCAAACCTGCAATCCTCCTGTCTCAGCCTCGCAAGTACTGGGATTACAGGCATGTGCTACCATGCCCAGCTGAGTGTTTGATTTGGAGAAGGAGCCAGAGAGACTTCCTTCACAAATCCCTCTCTGCATCACCCACTGAGAACAAGCCCATTGTCCTCTTCTTAACTGTTAGGGTAGAAGAGGGCAGCTATTGTGTGTGTTTATGTGTGTGTGGGGGTACTAGGGATTGAGCCCAGGGGCATTATACCTCTGAGCTACACACCCAGTCCTGTTTGTTTGTTTGTTTGTTTGTTTGTTTGTTTGTTTGTTTTAAAACAGAGTCTCCCAGCCAGTAATGGTGGTGCACGCTTGTAATCCCAGTACTGGGGAGGCTGAGACAAGAGGATCTCAGGTTCATGGCCAGCCTCAGCTAGTGAGGCCCCCCACAACTTAGTGAGACCCTGTTTCAAAAATAACAAATAAAAATAAAAAAAGGCCTGTGGGTGTAGCTTGGAGGTAGAAGGCCCCTGGGTTCAATCCCCAGTACTGCAAAATAAATAAATAAATGCATACATAAATACATAATAAATAAATAAATAAAACCAGGGTCTCCCTAGGTTGCTGACAGTCTCGCTAAGTAGCCTGTCTTAGCCTATCAAGTACTCGGATTACAGGATGCCTGGCAGAGGGCAGCTATCAACTGAGAATTTTGATGGGCAAGAAAGATTGTTAGGACGGGCTATCAGGTGTGGATGGGGGGCCTGGGTGGGAGGCCCCTGTAGGTAATCAAGAATGGAAAGGTGGGAAGGTAAGTGAGAAGCTCCACAGGCACTCCCTCTGGATGTCACAAGTAGCTTCAGAATTGTAGAATTGTCGCCGGGCAGCCGGGCGTGGTGGCGCACGCTTGTAATCCCAGTACTTTGGGAGGCAGAGACCTGAGGATCTGGGTTCGCGGCCAGCCTCAGCTCTCTCTCTCACTGTCTCTCTCTCTCTCTCTCTCTCTCTCTCTCTCTCCCTGTCTCTCTCTCTCTACTTAGTGAGGCCCTCCGCAACTTCGTGAGACCCGGTTTCAAAATA
>PVJS01060741.1:0-11169 GCA_004027185.1 Glis glis | reverse complement strand
CGTGAAGATCAGAAAGCTTCTTCGGAGAAAGGCGGAGCCGGCGGCTGACGATCTCAGGAGAGAGCAGATCTGCTTTCCTCGGAACGAGTCGCGCACACGAGTCGCTTCACCCTTTTTATCTAAGTCCGCACCTATCAGAATTCTGCTGCCTACATTCAGGGCAGGGCTTTCTCTTTAATCTGCTGTTACACACCCAAAATCACATAATCTTGGGTGTGTCATGATCAGGTCAAGTTGACAACTTAGATTAACTATCACATACAGTGAATGTATATATAATATTTTTATAAAATATGGGAAAATGTATTAGCATAAATGCCAAAAATATTTTAAAAACTTGTTGGAATCCTACTCATAAAATGAGAGAGAAAAAACTTTACAAAAGGCATGATTCTATAATTATGAAGAGAACAAGAGAGGAAAAAGGAGCAAATTCAAGATCAATCCATTTATTTCATCAAGGGGATGAACCCAAAAGAGATGAAAAAAAGTTAGTAAGAGAATAGCCTCATATCAGGACTAAGAAAAACCATTCCAGAAGCTATAACAACAAGCTTGAGTTCTTTTCTCATTTTTAACTTCTTAGGCCTCTGACAATGATAACCACATCTTTCTTCCCATATGCTCTTGGTCATGGTATTTCCTTCTTTGTGTTTTTTAAAAATAATTTATTGGTATATTGCAATTGTTCATGATAGTGAGATTCACAGTGATGTCTGTATCTTTTTCTTTGACTAGCTCTGTAACTATTTTTGTTCCCTTGTATTTCACTTTTTGGCCACATGCTTCACTTGAGGTACCTCACGTAGTCCTCTAATTTCTACTACTAGCACTAGCAAACACAATTTAAAAATCTATGTTTTCAGCCGGGCATAGTGGCGCACGCTTGTAATCCCAGTACTTGGGAAGCTGAGACCGGAGGATCCGGGTTCACGGCCAGCCTCAGCTACTTAGTGAGGCCCTCCGCAACTTAGTGAGACCCTGTTTCAAATTAAAGAATAAAAAATAAGGCTGGGGGTGTAGCTCAGAGGTAGAATGCCTCTGGGTTCAATCCCCAGTACCACTAAAAAAAAAAAATCTGTTTTCAAATCTGCTAGACATGGTTTACTACATACTGCCTGTATAAATCCATTCAATTCCCATACTCTTTTAAGGTAAACATCAGTTAACTAAAATTCCATGAGTGTCAGGCATGGTGGCACACACCTGTAATCACAGTACTTGGGAGGCTGAGACAGGAGGATTGCAGGATCAAGGCCAGCCTCAGCAACTTAGCAAGGCCCTTGAGATGCTAGCTCAGAGTTAGAATGCCCCTGGGTTCAACCTCCAGTACCAAAAGACAAATAAATACTTTTAAAAAATAAAATAAAATTCCATTAGCTTTCATATCCCACTCAGCAAAATTTAAAACAAAACAAAACAGAAATACCAACCTCAAACATTCATGTTAGAGGTCTTCAATTCCTCTTGACATCATAAAAATAATAACAAACACTAATTGCATGTTTACCACATGCCAGACATAATTCTATGTGTTTTGCAAGCAGAACCTCTTTTTAATCTTGTATATGAATATTTGATGGAAAGTTAAGGCTTAGAAATATTTTGTAATTTATCCAAGAATTCAAACACAGGCTTCTGATGTCAATGCTTGACCCTTATATGGATTCCCTGACTGCCTCATAATCACATCAAAGTCAACAATTCAATATCTATAAACAAAGAGACCAATAACCGTCAAACATGTCTTTTTACTATTTCTGATTCTATCTAAATTTATGGTATCCATACCTGCCTAGTTTCCTGAGGTAATGCCTTACACCCTCAGACTCATTTCTTGTCCTTTGTTCCAATCATTAAACAAATCTTACTGTTTTTACCTATCCAATAAATTCTAAGCATAGCATTAAAGACTTATATTAGGACTTTGCCATGGCTTGATGGATCTTTTAGGAAGCACTTAGAAATATAGATCTTGTACTCATGATTGCAAATGCATATTTGGAAGTTATATCAAAAATTATTTCCCGAGCGCTAAGTGTCAAGCTCAGTGGTAGGCATTGGATATAAGTGATGTGCAAGGACATGAAAGAAATTGAAGGAGAAAGTACAGACAAAAGAACTGAAATAATAACAAATATGACCAAGTGTTTTTGCAAACATTTTACTCTTTTACTTCTTCCTTCCTGCTTTTGTATACAAAGAATATGCTCTATGCAGAGTATACAATGATGGTTGTGTCAAGGTTCACAATCTCAAGGGCCTCAGTTAACAGAAATAAATGATATATAAATAAGACTTATAATGTAATTGAGATAAGTTCTACATAGTAAATGCTATGAAGAAGGAAATTATAGGTAAATCATTCTTATCCACATCAATTTAAGGCTATCTGCACTATGAGATCATAATAGAGGCAAAGATCAAGTTAACTGTGATGTACTTTTTGTTGTACTCAGACACAAATGCACACACACATACAATAGAGGTACTTTTATATTTTTATGAGGTTAAAATGTCAGGAATTGATAATAAATATTCTTCCTCTGAAAACATACTAAAACTAAAATTATTTATAATGATTTATCATGGAAAATTCATGTGTACTTTACAACCAAAACCTCTCCTCTGATAGTCTTCCTTTTCCCAGTAAATAGCTATCCTATCCTTTCTTTGATTCAAGGTAAAACTATTTTTCTCACTTTCCCAATCTCTATATCAAGTTCATGAACAGATTTCATCTTTACTTTCAGACTGTATTCAAAATATGGCCATTTCTCCTCAGGTCCATGGATGCCAACCTCGTCCTAGTTATATACATTCCCAGCCTTGATTACTATACTCTCCCCTAACTTATCTCTCTACTTCTACTTTTACATCCATGTTCTAACTGCCATTGTTTCTGACTACTACCCAAAACTCTCAAGATCTCCTAATCTCCCATAACGTACAGGCAAAGCATTGATAATGATCAATGACACCACCTGATTTGTCCTCCAAATACCACTCCCTTGTAGGCCCTACTACTCTCATCCAGTCACTCTGCTCCAGTCACGCTGACACCCTTGCTGTGCCTGGAGTATACACTAGAGAGTGTATTCCACACTTTGGCAATACACACTTAGGGCCTTTGCACATGTTCTACTCTCTACTTGGAATTCTCTTCTCTAACTCTGTGCAAGACTCATTCATTTTCTTCCCTCAGGTTTTGTCTATATCACTTCAGTGAAGGCTTTCCCAAACCCACTATATAAAATAGCACCCCAGCCCTTGCAACATACCTATTCTACTCTTACCCTACTTTATCTTTTTTCATGGAGCTAGTCACTGTCTGAAATTCTATATTCCAATTGCAAAGAGAGAAAACAACTTACCAAACAAATGTAGAGAATGTCCGATATTGTGATGAATACTTCTTTCTTTAGTTCACCTACCTCACAGGGTCCTATGATTAATGGGACTTTGTCTCTTAACTGCTCTATTAAAAAATCTAGAGTAAGCTGGGTGTGGTGGCTCACACCTGTAATCCTAGTACTTGGAAGACTGAGACAGGAGGGTCACAGGTTCGGGGACAGCCTCAGCAAGTAGTGAGACTCTCAGCAACCTAGAGAGACCCTGTTTCAAAAATAAAAATAAAATAGGGCTAGGGATGTAACTCAGAGGTAGAATGCCCCTGAGTTCAATCCCCAGTACCCCCAAAAAAGATCTAGAGCACCTGACATGCAATGAAAGCTTAATAAATACTGAGTTGGTGAATGTAGCTTTATGTATATTTCTATCAAAGCATGTTTCCTTAACTATAAATGATTATAAGTAAAAATAACAACTTCATGCATAGACATGATACACAAAATATTTATTATTTTCCTGATATAATAACTTTAGGTGACTTTCATAACAGGACTAGTTATAAAAAGTACAACGCATGAACCATGTAGATTGAAAACATGGTTTTCTTTGGGCAAGGTGAGTTAAATCAAAGAAGGAAATGTTTGCCAAACTCACCTATAACTCCCATTTGTTCTTCATTAAAGGTCAGCTAATGTTAAATAAAGGAATGACTTCACTCATATTTTTAATTAAGGGGTATGCTAACTCCATTTAACAGGTGGCCACAATTATTCTGCACAAGACTGTAAATGATTACTTCTTATTTATTTATTTATTGGTAATGGGGATTGAACCCAGGGGCATTCTACTTCTGAGCTACACACTCAGCCCTTTTATTATTTTTTATTTTGAAAGAGGGTCTGGCTAAGTTGCTGAGGCTGGCCTCAAACCTGTGATCCTCCTGTCTCAGCCTCCCAAGTACTGAAATTACAGACATGTGCCACATGTCCGGCAATTGCTCATTTCTTGATCACCCTCTGTCCACTTTGACTGCTACTTCTCTCTGCATACAGAATTGTGATAATAAGATATTCTTAAAGCCACATTCTGCCGTTTTTATTCCAAAAAGTGTACAAGTCTGTCCTATTCTGCATTACAAATGAGGTTTGCAGGGGTGAACTTATATCAGTAGATTACTGTCACACTTTAATTCTTTATGTTCTGGCTTCCATGATCACAATTTGATTTTCTAGGAAGAGAAAGGAATTTGGTAAGGTAAAAACATAAACCATTAAGCAGAATGCAGAGGAAGACCTTCACAGTGACACTACAAAAAATTCTGCTTCTGAAAAAAGAGCAAAAGAGAGAGACCGTACATGAAAGAAATGCAGTAAAAGAAAATATGGAAATTCAATCAATATTAGTATCTGGATGGATTATTTCCCAAGATACTAGCATGATCATATTAATTCCCTTTTTCATCACCTATCTGCGTATGGAACACATAATAACCAGAAATTTTAAAAATATCATATATACCAGATAGAAATATAAATCAGATATTCATTTTTAAGCCTTGTAACATAATAAGAGTCTTATAGTACTTATATGGTTTTGAAAGTTTATCACCATCCCAATTAGATTATTGAGTTGAGTCCCCACAAAACAGACCCCCAACTTAAATGAAGTATAGTGATTCTCAGCTAGAAAAAGGGAAAAGTTCGTTCCCTTTTGAGGGCTCACTAACTTCCTCAGTAGAGTTTCTTCGAACATTTCCTTCTACAGATCTGATTAAATGACTGACATCCTATGGCAGTGGTCCTCATAGAGTAGTTATTGAACCAGCATCATCAGCCTCACCTGGGAATCTATCAGAAATGCAAATTCCTGGGCCACACTCTAGATTTCTTGAATCAGACATTCTGGCTGTCGGTCCAAGAAACACATATTGTTAGAACACTCTCTAGGTGATTTTGAGACACTGTGTTATGTCTGTGTTATTCTGAGGATTGTATATACTATCAGACATCTCTCCAAAAAAATGTAACCCACTTGCTTTTTCATTTAAGATAACTATTTCTATTCCCTTAATGTAAAGTGTATGCTTCAAACTAAATATTGCACGAAAGATTAGTGGTTGTAGGAGAGTCTCATTACTATTGTTTATTTTCTTAGAACTTCACAGTTTTCAACTCTGGTTGATCCAAAACCTCATTGTTGGCCCAAACAGGCCGACAATAATATAATTACACTTATAATATAATTCCTCAGTAATGGCACTGTGTTCCCTTTCACAACCTCTCTCCTTCACTCCCACAGATCTGCTTGGCCACTATCCCCCTGACAAGTTAAACTTCAATCATTCTACTTTTCTACAAACAATTCCTGCTGCCTTCGTCTCTTGAAAGGGTCACCGTATGGACAAAGCCATATTAAATGTCACCTTCTTTCAAAAAGCTATCCTCTTGTCCAAGCAATTATTCTTTCATGTATGTTCCAGCAGTACTTCTATTATATTAAAGGTCATATTTTATTTTAATTATTTTCTTATATACCTATTTCCTCCTTCAGATGATAATTTGAAAATAAAAAACTATGTTTTACTGTGCCTACCCCAGTGTACAATACTGTGCCAGGGACACAGTTGGCAAGGAATAAGTATTATACTGGGTAAATGTTGAAAGGGTATTTTAGCAACAATGGATCTTTGGTGGGATGGTACCAGAGTGTTAATTGCTCATTCCAAAATGAAAACAAATCACTAAACTCAACATGTGTTGTTTTGATAGAAAGTAATGTAGAGCCCTAAGACAGGATAAATCAGATAAATAGTGCATTTACCCATCAGCTATAGAAAATTGATTTTTGCTACCAACAGTCATGCTAATTGGTAAATGTTTACATTTGCAAGCTAAATATGCTTGCCACTGAGACCACTACATACCAGATAGTTACAGCTACCAACAATTCCAATTTTCTCCTAAGGTGTTTCAGAACATACTAATTAATACAGAGAACAAACATGTACACCTTCTAAAACTGGCTAGAACTATCAAGATCTTAATAATTCTGGGTTGATAAAGAACAACAAATTTCTAAGAAAATTCTTCCCTATAAACAAATTATATTCTTTCATTGAAAACAATGAGACCTATCACAATCCAATTTTCGTTTTGCTAATGGAATGATATCCTTTCTTACTTGGGTACTTAGCAAAGATTGGATTCAGGAAAGCATTCATGAGAATGGTTCTCGGTGGATTAAACCATTTAGCACAATTAACTTGATTCCAAACACGGACGCATCATTCTACCCGTCATCTTAACATCAAGTGTAGATGTTAGGGAGTCCACATGCCAGTAAAGCAATATTTTTTATTTTTCCCAAAATTATTTTAAACAAATATTCAAACTACCTCTCAAACAATAATTTGTTTATGATTAGTAGAAATAAAAAGCAAGATTCATGAATAAAAATATTCAGTTTAGATTAGTATATGTTGTTACCTCACTCACCAAAACCTAGTATGTAAACATATTACTTTTAACACACTAGAAATTACTCCCAAATAATAAACTGAAAAGTATCCCAAATAGTGGTTGCATCTTGGGTTTATTAAACTTTCAAAGGGGGACTAAATCCTCTGTTATTATTACAAGCATTCAGTACTTCCTGTTTTCAATGTTCCCCACCCCCTCCTTGCTTCTCATAGAACTTAGCAATTTTGTGATGTGTCCTAACAAAAAATGCAACATTTTGTAGGTAGAAGAGTTGTCAAAACAATGACAGGTATAGAAAATTCATGGATTTTAGGGTCTAGTTCCTAGGTTCCAGCTTCATCTATTCCATTCACCTTAAGCAAGCCAGCTAAACTCTCACTTTACTTTTCCTGAATATCTCATTAGATCACTGGAGCAACTAACATATAACTCACAATGACATTATTATCATGAGGGTATATAGGGACAAAAATTTCTGCATTTCTACTATTTATTAATTAAGATTTCTATAGTTTCATGAACCAATATCTGTATCTTCAAAACAATGGACATACTCTACATATACAAACTTATCAAAGCCTCTGCTGAGCATGGGAAGGTGGGGAGGAGAGGGAGTGGGGTGAGAACTGGGGGAGGGCTCAAAAAGTGCTGTGTGCATGTATGCCTCTATCACCCTGAACTTCATCAAGATGTATGATTACAATACACCAATAAAAAAATTTTAAAACCAATTGTACTAAATTTAAGTATTACCAAAGCCTTTTTACAGGCTGCTTATCACCACCCAGATACATAGTTTCTGGTCCTTCATCCTTTCTAGGGATCTAATTTTTCTGGATACCAAATATTAAGAAAAAACTGAGAGGCAGGGGTGTAATCGTTTATATCTATGGTGCACCTTTCATGACTCAACAGCTCTGCTCTATTACTACTGTGAATTCAGGCACCTTGTATGGTAGTAATATATAAATTTAAAACTTGTAGAAAGGAAAGGTACATAAAGATTGTTGTCTCTTTCACTGAAATATTGTTTTGCCACTATGTTCTAGTATCTTTTATAAAATAAAAATTTTAAGCTCATTTTAAATATGTAACATATTTACTTAATGTGTGTATATCTGTGTGAGCACACGCAGGTTTTGAAGACATGGATTGGCATAGGGAGTGTAGTGTGATAATAAAACATAAATAAATGTTCTATCCTCCCTGTTATATGCCAAGAAAGTAGCCAAAACCATGTTCAAGAAGGAAATGAGCAAGAATCCAGAAGAATATTACCAATTCAAAATTTTAGTTCTGAAAATGTAAATTCATACAGGTGAATCTCCCTTATCCAAAATGCTTGGGATCATTTTTCACATTTTGAAATATTTGTACATACTTTACCTGTTAATCATCCTTAATTTGAAAATTCAAAATATGAATTACTCTAAAATCTGAAATATTTTGAATATCATGTCAGAACTTAAAACCTTTCAGATTTCAGAGCATTTCAGATTTTGGATTATTGGATTAATAATGCTCAAACTACCATCGAGACTGATACAAAGTTCTAAATGAAAAGGATATAGGGGAAAGTTTCAGGAGAGTAGAAGATGTGGGATC
Organism: Glis glis; assembly: GCA_004027185.1. NCBI lineage: Eukaryota > Metazoa > Chordata > Mammalia > Rodentia > Gliridae > Glis > Glis glis. The sequence continues at coordinate 2,734 of PVJS01060741.1, read as the reverse complement.
AGTCAGATTAAAGAGAGATTTAATGAGCTTCCTCAAAACAGGAAATGATATTGTGAAATCCAACACCCTACTCCCTTATAGAGATTCCACATAATGTGCTAAGACATCCCTATTAAATGACTATAGAGGACCAATAACAAGGGCAGAGTTGTCCACCCCTTGCAAAATCCTTTGTTTCCAAGTAAGACATGGCATGTCAGCAAAATACCATTTATGTAGACATGTTCACGTTGCCCTTAAGCATACTGTCTGTAACCAGGATGGGCTTATAACTAGGGCACTCTTTGGCAGTACTTTGGATCCTACCTGGCCCTTGGGAATGGAAGAAGGGAGAACATAAAACTTTATTCAGATTGATTTTTTTCAATAGCCCCATTGTTGGGCATATTAGTTGCTGTAGGGAGAAAGTTATTTAATTTAAAATAAAAAATAAACATGATTCATTACAAACTAAGGTGTAGAATAAAAACCCATGATATTACAAACTAAGGTGTAGAATTAAAACCCATGATATTGCTTCAATATCATCACAAAATTATAGAGTCAATGATTACAAAGTAACTACCAGGTTCTCAAGAAGACCAGATTACAAAATTAGAAATAATAGAAGTATATAGGAGAGAGAAATTCAGTGGATATAGTGCATAAATGTGACATTCTTTCAATTCAGAACATATCTCTCATAATGATAAAATGGCAATATTTTTGTTTTACTATTTATAATGCCCTTTTAATATAAGTTTTATTATAAGTAGATATGGATATAAAAGGAAAAAGACTTAGAAAAATGAAATGTTATGTTTACTTTTCTTTCCAAAATGAATTGAAGTCTAGATATAATACTTTTTCCTAAGGTAAAGAGTGGTGTAAAGAAGCATGGCTTACCGAATAATCATTTTAGTGCTTATTTGCATTATGTCATGCTAATCATGCTGGATACAAGGGCAACTTATTAAGAATTCTTGAGAAAATATGCTACATTGTTTAATTCTATCTCACTGTATCATTATACTGAGAGGCTGTCCTGGATTTTTGGTGTAGGCAAGTGTTATGGCAATGAAGAAATAAATGTACTATGCTATCATGGGATGCTGTGAACTCAGACAAAATTAATTGCACATTCCTACTTCATTTAAGTCAAATAAAAAGATGCCTACTAAATTGGGAGTAATCAATCAAACAGAAAAGTGGTGTGAGAGAAATAATGATAATCACTAAATCCAATGTAGGATCAAAATCATCATATATTTCATTGGGAGATAGTTTATTTATATCTTTCCATTTATCTAGTAGTAAACACTGTTCTCACATATCATCAAGCAAGTCTTATGAAAAAATTATTTTGGTCATGATTTCAAAACTACTTTCTTTTAGTAAGCCTAGGAGAATGATCAAAATGCTTATAATATGAATTATATTTGTTATAAGTAAACTTTATACATTTTTAGAATTACAACACATCTACAGAATACATGGAAAGAATATTTACCTTGAATTAATCTTATCTAGGAATGTCTTTGTGTTTATGTGGAGATAAATACTATTTGCTTATCTTTATGGAATTGATGTAATAAATCACATTCTAGTAGAAATTTTTAAAATAGAAGGTTAATAGAATGCTTCATTTGAAGAAGAGATAGGGCTTATTTTAAAATGGTACTAAGGAAGTGAAAAATCAGTTGGATTTATTGCAAAGACACATTTGGCTGCCAATGACACCCAAACGATAAGGATATATTTAATCACATTTATTTCCTTAAAACATCCTTTCTAGCAAAGAACTACTCTGCTATCTCTCCATAATTTACAAATATTATATAAATATGTGTGTATGCTCCACTGGTAAACCTTTGAACTCATGTTCATTTGAACTTTATATGTGTTTATGTGTATAACAATTTACCATACAGACAGATGATAATGTTTCATTCCTTTTCTCTCTTTTAAAGCCTTCAACATATTCTGTTCCATTCAGAATTTTTCCCTTTTTTTTTCTTCTAAACTTGATGTAGACTTAATCATCTGTACTATTATGCAAGTACATTTATTGTATTCATTTAGTGTACTGCTACTGAACATCGGGGTTACAAATTAAACACGTACTCCTTCTTTCGATGGGTTCATATTTTAGACCTTTCATCATAAGTTTCCAGATTCCTTCTAGCCCAGAGTAGTGCTTGCTCAGACCATTCACATGCAGCCCACTCAGTTTTACTCCATTTAGCAACTAGTTATCACGTCCCAAATGACCATGTACAATTCATGAGATCAGAAGACTCAATTTCAACTAATAGTGTATATTCTACAGGCTTAGAATTCTGCTGAAAGCCATGTAGTAATACAATAAAAAGTGTCAAATTATCAAAATCAGTATTACATTTAAATTCTGGTACCACCAAGAGGCTTAAATTTAGCTAGACTTCCTTTATTTCCTGTTATCTTCAAAAGTTTTTAAAAAATAACATATTCACTTACCTAAAGATTTGGCAGGAAAACATAAGGTAATTTGAAAAAGACACTTTTTAGGTTCTCAAAACTAAAATTTAACACATACACACATAAATATTTTACCTCTTAAAAGTTTTCTCTTCCTTCTTTATGACACTCCTAATATTTGGCATATGCCTGATAATGGGAATTTCTGTATTTAAAAGAATGGTGATTCTCCTGATACAAGTGTAACAGGTTTAGGGAGAATATTTATAACATAAATGATATAAGTAGGAGATGAATT